>VZTG01002531.1:439490-589791 GCA_013397845.1 Melanocharis versteri
TGAATAATACCCTGGATCAAAATCAAAAACATGGAGAGAAATTCTGATGCTGTAATTTCTTCCTTTTATTTTCTTTTGATCACTAGGAACTGAGAAAATCTGATTAATAGCTACAAGGTACCACTAGTAGTGCTGGAGAGATTGCAAAGTGCTAGAGGAAAGAAGGAAAGGACATGGAAGACAAGTGACAAATGGCCAAAGAAAACTGTGCCACTTTCCTACTTTCAAGCGCCAACTTCATACTTGTGTGTAATGCATGAAAAAGAAAAAAGAAAGAGAGGAACTGGAAAGTGGAGAGTGGAGAGATAAGTAACCCATCTGGGTTTAGAATAAAAGGCCATGCAGGAATAACTTGCTGCTTCAACAGCCAACCAAAGCAGCTGCGTATAAGAGAAAATACTTTTTGCCCTAGTAGTTCCTGAGATGTTACTGCCACAGCCTAAACTGCCCAGGAGTCAACTTGAAACTTCCACAGTAAAGACACAAGACAGAAGACATGCTGAACTGTAAATTAACTCATGTATTTTTAGGTCAGGAGGGGGATGCAGCGGATGGCCTGGGTATATAATTGTTGCCTCCATTACAAATGAATAGAGCCATCAATCCTGCTTTTTCTCTGGAAATTAAATAACTTTGAAAGGATGAGTGTTTCATGTGGTGTATGTAAGGATGTAGGATGTCCTGTACAGTGAGAGTAGGGAGATATGGGAAAACGCAGAAGATAGAGGTATGGCTGAGAAGGTGATTGCTCAAGAGTCAGGATAAATAACAGAGGTGCCTGAAGATCACTGCAGAGCAAAAACTCAGCAGAAATTACTGGTTTAAAAGAACTGTGTGTCTAAATCATCACATTGATATAACCACATCACAAATCAATTGATTCAGTGAGTTTCATTGTCACACAGCTGAAGTAATGAAAGCAGCAAACAAGGTTAAAATATTCTCTTTCCACACCTCTTCTATTGTGGAAAAGAAGGAAATACTGCTGAGGAAATAGGAACAATACCAGAAGAAGTGGTCAATAAATTCAGAGTGACTGAGCAGATTGGATGATTGAAGAACCTGGTAATGGTATGTGGAACATTTCTTTTGTCAGCCGCTGATGCAAACCTGGATCAGGTCGAGAATGACAAAAACTGGTGACCATATGAGAAATGAGTCAGTGCTGTTGGTATTCATGTTAGCGAAAATGCCATGATGATTGACAATAATTGGAACTCTTGTTAACATTATCAGCAGAGAGGGAAACCATGGTCTAAGCAGACATAAAGGTTGATTGCTCCTCTCCTCTGAAAGCAGAAAAAGCTCTGTTAAATGATAGACAAGGCAGACACTGGTGATTGTGTCTCTGCACACCATATAAAGAGGTTTACTCAGGTTTTTTTGCAGTCTATCCTGCATCTTTAGGTAACCTTATAATAATTTTAATTTACTGTTGCAAAGAAAAATAGGGATGCCTCGGAAGCGAGTATGTCAAGCATCATGAAGAAGTTGTTCTCTTGCTCTTACTCCTGAGGAAGGTAGAAACTTCCACTGTCTTCTCAGCCATGTTCTGAAGAAGTGAAGAAAGTAACCATTCATGTCCATCCCTTTAAAACTCTTACTTTGAAAACCTGTTGTTTTAAATGTTTGAAAAGTATTGGAATCTTCCACTTGATCAACATATTACCAGTAATTACTGCCAAATTTGAGTATCTTCAAAAAAATTTCTCTTTTCCTGTTTTATGCTGCAAGGCCTTTGTGCAAAAAATGACTCAATATACCACAGAAACAGTAAATCAAACTTTAAATAAAACATGTACCACTGAAGATCTGACAGATGGGCAAAATATATTGGAAGCTTGACTCTCATTGACATTCGACCCTTTTCTTCTACACTGAAAATGAAGAAGCCCAGACATTTCAATTTTTTACTGTATGATCTTTCTCAGCTCTTGCAATCAGGAGAATTGGTGTTAACAGCAGTACTCCAAACATTTAAGAAGAAAATATTACTTTTGTAGTAGATAGGAACTCTTTTAAATTCAGACATAAGTCTTAAACTGGAGCGGAGTTTCGTTTTTAGTCCCATTTATCTATCAGACACACTGATACATTTTTGTTTTAAGGACCACTTGATTTTTACTAGCATTTTGTAACAAAAAAGCCAGCATTCCTTTCTTCTATAAAATATGCTCTGATGGCCTAAGTTATGACTCTGTCTGCTGTTCAAGCATGTCTGAAATTGTACTTTGTCCATGGCCAAGTGTCTCTTCAATCCTGCTTTGTGCTGTCACAGCAGGAACAGAGGCTGAGTGTACAAGGTTTCAGTGATTTTGCTACTGACAGCAAACTCAGTGATACCAGGCCAGCTTCCTTCCACTTCACAGCGATGTTCACAAGTACCACATTCCCAGTTCTCAGGGGTGGCAGCATTTTAGTTACTTTATGGCTTTACACACTTCTCAAAGAGGAAAAAGTGATGACTCCCATGCCCCAGCAAGCCTCTTCAACTTGTTCCTACCATCACAAATGATGTAAAATTGCAACGTAGTGCAAAGGTCTTTTGCATGGACAAAGTCCAAATGTGATGTGTTAAAAAAGAGAGGGAGAAACATAAGGAGTCAAAGTGTCACCGCAGTGATACAGAGACAAGAGTCTGATTTCTGTTATAGCAGTACAAAATAGGAGAACACCATGCAAGTCAGAGGATATATTGTGGAGCTCAACAAATCAGCATCACAAAGAACAAAACCAAAGCATAATCCAAGAATAAAAAACCCCAAAGAGATATCAAAAGTTATCTAAACAAACAAACAAACAAACAAACAAAAAGAGGTCATACATACGCAGTAAAATGTATGGTCTTAGTTTTACTTCCAGAATAAAGTACCATAAAAATAGAAGGAGGCAAAGCTAAGGGCGTCCAGAGTGGATGCCTCAAAAATGAAAACTCAAGGGTCTTACATATTCAGAAAGGTTAGAAAAAGTAGGTCTGTATTGTTTGGAAAAGAGGATCTTGTGAGGGACTTCAGTGAGATACACAAAACTCTAAAGGGACCAAGGAAGAGACACGCAGCAATGGTATTTGAGCTAGCATTAAACGAAAGTTCAAGAGGAAACAAAATTATGCCAGCAAAAAGCCTGACAATGAAACTTGCCAGGTAGAAATATCTTACACCAAGAGCAAAATACCAAAGATTGCAATTACTACAAATAGCTTATATACTTCAAAAATGAATGCAAAACACTTTGGAAAGTGATGTTGGATGAAATTAGTGTTTCTGAAAATGGAGAGATTAACATAAAAGAAAGTGGTCTTACTTAAGTAACTTACTTACTTAAGTTGTGGTCTTACTTTAGCTTCATGGGAAGACATGATGAAGATTTAGGTTTTCCCTTCTTAGATGAGAAATTAACAGTGGATAGTGGAATGTCCTTTGAACTTGGATTCTCAACACCCCACAACATCATTTCACCCCCAGTGTGCTCCGTCAAGTAATCAAGTCAACATGCAGCAACCCAATGAAACGTCAGACCAGGAGAATTAATTGCAACGTCAGTCCCTGGCTGGCCCTTCAGATTCTTCCCTGTTTTAAATTGTCACTTCATTACTCATCTGCACGCTCCCTCACAGCTCATCCACCCGTCACCTTCCCACTCTGGCACCAGCTGGGTCACGGGACACTCAGTGGGCACTTCCCTCCTCCTCCCCTCTTTCTCTCCGAGAGGGAAGGAGGCTGTGGTGGCACAGCCACACATGTCACCAGCACCTTCCCCCCGAGGTGGGCAACATGACACTGGTACCCCTGTCAGGAGGATTGATGGGTGTGAGCAGCCATCATGTGAGCCCATCACAAACTGCAACAGCCAGAAGAGGAAAGCCCCATAATAAACATCAGACTCCGAAATAAGTGTCAGGCAAAAATTGTGTTAAAATCAACATAAGGGAACATCAGTACCTGAAGGGCAAAAATCCTCACAGGGTCTCACATCGCCCCCCAAATGAAGCCATCCTGAGCATACAATTACTCCTGAAACTTCCCGCAGGGAAACCATCAGGGCAAAAAATTGTCTGTATAAAATCAGCAGTGTTTGTTAAAAGAAGTTTAAACCAAAACAGATTAATCATACTTCAATCAAGTGGCACCACCACAGGTTAGTGTAGGCTGATGGGGACCCAGATTTCTGTATGAATCCTTCTTGCAGCTTCAGAGTGCTGACATTCTACAGAATTGCAGACACCTATACCTTTAAGGTGATATTATTATGAGCATTATTGTCAAGTTTCATAACATCGTAGATATGCCTTCAAATACACATTTATCCTTAGCTAAAAGTATTCTAACATTTTATCCAAAAAAGGGTATTTATTGGTATTTCTGGCATAAAAATTAATTACTATGACACACTTGCATATTTTACCTTAACTCCGGGAAGATTATATAGTTTGGGAGCTAGAAATTTGAACTTTTACACATATAAGTGATGAGAAAAGGTAATATACAATAGAGCATCCATCCAGTACCAGATTTCCAAAAGAAAGGCAATATCTCAAGATGCAATGCAAGAGGATATTTTACATCCAATTAGGCAGGGAAGCCAAGCTGAATGGGTTAAAATTTGCCATGGGTCCCAAGTAAGCGATTTTCTTAACCCCTTAAGGGTTCAAACTGCACTGGGAGGAAAAAGCAATTATGCAATGAAGAGGAGAAGAGAAAATATGTCCTGAACTGGTTTGCCTGCAACAAGGTACAGATTCCTCTGTGGTCTGCAGGGAGCAGCTGAGCTCCCCAGCTTGCTCTTTGACCACACCTGAAATAAAAACTAAAGGATATTTTGGGGAATAGGAAAACACAACAGCTCAGATTATGTCCCAGGCAGTATATTCATTACAGGCTCATCAGAGTGGATGCCTGCAATAGGAAGATTAAATACCCATTTACCAGCATCAGAGGAGAGTTTGGTTTTATAATGTATTGTCCCCTATTCCCCGTGAGGCTGCTTTGTTTGATAAAATGCTGAGTGTGGTGTAAAAATATCCCTCTCTCTGTAATTTGCACTCCTCTCCATTTAGAGCTATTCTTGCTGCAAACGAGAATTGAAAGCTGCTAAAATTAAGTGGTGTCAGTTCTCAATGACACTTTAATGATAGAGCGCTCAGCAAATGAGATGAGAATGAATTCCAGCTTCTCGGCTAAAGATAGTAACCAGCACTAAACAGTATAATGCTCCAACTGGGCTACACTTCACCTGCTTCATTCATATTTAGTAGAACTGAAATAGGGAAACTATAATTAAAATGCTCATAAAATGGAAAAAAAAAAAAAGCAGCTAATTTCTAATAGAGATGGCAGGAAACAACTGAAGCTTGTAAAGTCAAAGCACAGCCCGTCTTTGTCACTTCTGTACTGCCCCAGAGGCCACTGCTGGCTGCCCACAGGGCAGGTATGGGGCTGTGGAATGCTTTCCTCCCTGCGGAAATTGCTGCTCCCAGCAAGTTTAGTACAAGCCTACTTATCCAACCAGGCACAAGCAAAATGAAGATTGGGAAATCTTGCCTGTTTTTTGGCTAAATAAAAATAAATAAAAAATAAATAAATAAAATAAATAAAATAAATAAATTTGGCTAAATTAAATTTTGGCTAAAATAAATATTTGGCTAAATAAAAAACCAGTGCCTCATAAAAATCATTTAAGCAAATAAAACCCCAACATGCAAACGCTTTCTGCCTCTCAGTATTACAATAATTGGACCTTCAAGGGCGTCCACCCAATCTCCCATACAGATCATCACTGCTGCTAACATGTGGCTTCTCTACTGCTGAAAAACGACAACTTCAGAGCATGTCAACTGGGTGCCATCCCCTCTGTGACCCCCTGGTGCCACCTCTGTGTTGCAAAGGTGTTTTATCATGGGACAATAATTCTAAAAATAAAAAAAAGAAAAATCCTTTTTCTCAGGGCTTCTGAGCGTGGCACAGCAATGGAAGATTCTGGTGCAGAGGGAAAGATGAGCACATGAAGTTGGACACAAAGATCCTGGTGCTGCTCAAAATTCATGTGGAGCCTGGGCAGAACCATCTCTGCCTTTTCTTCTGCCCCATATATCATGGGCTCACAGTCTGCATCTACTTTATATTTCTTTCTACAAACTGCTGTGGAGGAGAAGTAGATTGTTTCCAGCCCTTGACAAAAATAGAGTTATTTTTGTATAATGCTATGTCATTCAGTTGAATAACCAAGCCTGTCAAGCACATGAATGGAAGATAAATATTAAGGCATGCAAAGTATAAATAGCATTCATTATGGAGAGAGAAGTATTTATTACTATAGGAAATTTTTAGTGGACTTACAATTATGAAAGCTTTCATGTAATAAGGTGATTTAAGGTTTCAAAATTCACTGCAAGTACTTGCAGAATATTCCATATGACTGGGATGGAGATGGGGCCATTTGAGATGAATGACAATATGATCTTTATATCTCATAGTAATATCAGGTTTTCTTTACAAATAAAATATATCTGATGGACAAGTGATCCTTCAAATACTGTACAAAGTTTTAAAACAATGTGATGGCACTTTTCCCCCACCCTTATCTTGATGAAACCAGGCTGAATCTTTACCTACAAATTCTTCTTTTGATGTATTCTAGCAAGTAACGCACTGCAGGGAATTCCTCATTTCTCAATTTCACATGGCCAAAAAAAAAAAAAAAATCTTTTCCATTTACATAACAAACATATCCAGAGCTGTGTAAGTGTCTAGGAGTTGTAAAACTGGCGGCCTAATGGGCTGAGGGCAGGTGAAATGGTCATGCCTGAATGAGAACAGCAATTCCACACATATCTCTGTGTTTCTTCCCATACAAGGTTCCTCTCCTGGCTGTACAAGTACCAACTTGACAGCAACTGTCAAAAGCTTCTTAAAATGAGCAATCTTGGCTATTCTTGCCGCTGTTTGCAGATCAGACAGCACTGTGTATATGGTTTTTACACAATACGTTAGTGTGTTTTCTGTTGTGTACACAGCTCGAAATGTCTGTGTTCTTTCTGCAAGGATTGTGTGACTTTGGCCAGTCTTCATTCTGGTGTAGGCAATTCACAAGCCTCCCTTCCTGCCTTCCTCCCTTCCTAGCTCAGCTTTCCTTCAGGGAAACAGGTTTCTATGGTTTTATAATGTAACCAAAGGAGACATGAGAAAACTTCAGCTGTTGCATGGCAGTCACCTTTCTGTGTCTTACTCCGGCATGATTATGGTAAGGGAAGCCGAATCTAACAAAAGGTTCAATTACCACTTCTGCTATTAATTTAGCAGGAAAAAGAAAAAAAGAATATTTAGTATTATGATATTTAGATTATGATTACACATCCAGTCCTGCACTTCAGGGTTCAGACTGACATGGGAACATTAAATGTGGGTTAAATTAGTGGCTCCAGACCACCAGCTAAAGCAATAATGAAGTTTTATGAAGATAAATGCATGCACATCAAGGTGTGGTGTTTGTTCCTGTTGTTTGTGGGACCAAGGAGGCAGAAAAGGGACGAAGTGTATCTCCACACCAGCAATTTAAGCCTTTCTGCCTTTTTTCAGCCCCAGGTTGGTCTTTCGGTTGTGTCTAAGTGCTGAAGTGTCCCTTCACCCACTGGGAGATGTGAAGGAAGGCAGCAGCTTGCTGGCACTGCGAGTAAGGGAAGTTGGGATGGGCTGAGTGAAAAATAACGTGGTTGCTTTCCTTCTCTGAGTATCCCAGCATGGGAATGGGAGGCAGGAGAGAAAGGACACTCTGGAGACTGCTTATCCTCTGACAATTTTTTTTGTGCAAGGAGAACTATGCCTGCTGATGAAAAGTGCATCCTGGAGCACACACCTTCCCTGCACGTAACACACACTTCTTTTGTCTCCCAGCTAGATCATCCTTTAGTTTTCTATCATGTGAGAGTTACTTAAAAGTCCTGTGAGATATTGAGCATCACCTGCAAGATCCCCTATGAGTCTGAAGCACCTTAGAAAGGTATTAGGCAAAAGAAAATCAAAAAATCCCCATCAAATAAACAACTCNGAGCTAAAAGGGAAAAGAAAAAAGCCACCCACCTCTCCCTATCAAAGCAGTTTTACAGAGCTTTGGAAGCAGCAAGACAAAATAAATATTGAGTGAGAAGGAAAAAAGCCAGTATTGCATCAAATACTTGCCCCAGGTCCTACAACAGCAAAAATGAGGTGACATGCAGCCATACATGAGTGGACAACATGTCAGCTGCACAGAGGGTCTCTTCATCGTCACACATGTCCCCTAACTGGCAGTTTACCCCTTCAGACACAATGTTAAGAGACACAGGAAGAATGTTCTCTTTTTGAAAAGTGTCACATAAAGTAGCTTACCAGCCTGGTTGGCAGAAAATCATATTTTCTGATATCTGATGTCACATTTTATTAGATTTAGGATACTATTATCCTACTTACTTAGGGGTTTAAAAGTATCCTTTTTATAGCTAATGCCACAGGTAGAATGTTAAACTACAGACGTTTTGCAATAAAGGACTAGACTGTTCCTTATACACATCTGGTATTTTTTGCCCCAAACAATGCAATAGCTGCTCAGTATTTTTCATCCTTCTTTTTTCGTATCCTTGCACATTTGTCCTCAATTCATCCACTAAAGTATGAGTGAATCTGGTTAGAGTCTGCAGAACTCTGGAGCTATAATTTGTAAATATTTCAATATATTTAAATGAGTTATGATTATTTAATACACTTAAGGTGGTTTAAGCCACAGAGCTCAGAGCAGTTGTCCTTTCAGTTCAAACAATGGCATTTGCTGTAGTGCTTGGCAGCAGTTTCCAGCTGCTAGTAAATAAAATTCACAGCATACATGTTTCAATGCTAAAGATCACATCAGTTCTGAATGACCCCTTTGAATTTACATAGAAATGTTTTATCTTGATTTCAGTTATCAGGAAACTTTCAAACAAAACCTTTTATTAAATCAAAGTTTCCCAAAAGTCTTCAAGCAAAATTATAACTATTGGTAATTGAGGTTTTTGAATTGACAGCAATTTCAAGTTTTAGAAATTTTAATTTAAATAATATTGGTTTCTGAATATAGTCATGCTCCTATTTAAGGAGCAAAATCTGTCTGTGTTTGAGGGCAGAATTTGATTCACACCATCAAGAGCATTTATAATTTTCATCAAAGGGTAATTACTTCCATTCTGTTCTGGAGGAAAGACTTGCTTGGGTGGCATTTGACTTATTTGCTTATTTGAGAATTAGCCGTATCCACCATTAAAATAGAAATATACCTTTTCCATATCAATGTTCCAACCTTTAATGATTAAACCATAGACTTTTATCCCTGATTAGTCTCTACATCTTTAGTTACTTATCAGAGCAGTAATATATTGATAGTAAAATGTTACTGACAGGTGTCCAGCTGGAGAGCAGATTCTTGGAGAATGGGAGGAAGCAAGCAGAAAAATCCCCAAATTTGTGGCACTCTTGCCTTGTTCATACAGCTCTGCTTCAGTTGTAGCTGTTGGGAGAATGCAGAGACAAGAAAAGAGAATGCTGATCAAATATTAATATTTACTAATAGTCAATAGCATGAGTTTGACAGGGTTTTTCAGCTTTCTTTGCATAACAAAAGGAAACAACTCCACAGGAACTCAGGAGTAGGATTCAATTACTGATAAAGGAAAAAAGCATTTTATAGTGTATGTTATTAGCTGCTGCAGGCTTTAAAACAAAATACCCAGTAGACAGCGTGATGCTGTTAGTAAAGAGAAAAGACAAGATAGCAATATCACTCCCTTTAATGATTTACAGAACTTCCTCCAAACAGGCCTGCAAAAATTCTCATTCCATAGATCGGAAACATTTCGGTCAAGAACTTTAAATATAAAATAAGACACCTTCAAAGAAAATTTAGATTTTAAGGGCTCTGCAGCTGAGTAGAAAAGTCCTTCTCACCACCAAACTAAACCAACCAGCCTGTGTGCTCTGGGAGCCACTGCCCTGGATCAGCTTTGGTGTGATGGCTCAAATGCACCGCTGATAATTAAAGATCTCAAGGCACATTTTGCAGGAGGGAGGACACTACCTTCAATTCCCTTGCCAGAGCAAAATATATTTCCCTGTTTTTGTTGGGCAAGTCTCCTAAAGCAACCTGCTAGCTGGCACCAAGTTACTCCCTAAAGCAGAAGCACTTTTGTGAGAGATTTCCAGACACTTTTTATGCAATTTATACTCTATTAGAATAAAAGACACATTTAAACAAGATCAGCACAAAGACTGCTGAATAAAACCCCCTCTGTGTGGCTTTGATAAACCACAGAATCACTCTGTGCTTTATCAGGAAAGAGTAGGAATTCATAGACTTTATTTTAATTTTTCCTACTCTCTTTCACAGTTTATCATTCCTTGGGGTAATTCCATTAAGAATCTATCTTGTCACCTGCACTGAAAATACACTTTTTCTCTTTTAAGAGCAATGTGTCAAACCAATACATCAACTGTGCTACTTATGCTTCTCACTCACCCTTACAAATATATTTTCAATTTTTAAAAGTAAAATAATGTATTTTGTAAAATTATCCATTCACCCAAACACAGTCCAGGGTTCCTTTCTTTCCTTTTTTAAAAAAACCTCTGGATTTTAAGTTTTTCCATCTTTACTGAAAGTAATTTTGACATTTCTGTAAATTATTTCTCCAAATCACTCTATGTCTCATATTGAAAAAAAGGTAACCAAATTCTTATTTAGATCTACAACTGACCTTTAGGATTGGTCTCCTTAGTGTACATTTTAGTAGGCATAATTGTGTTGAAATATGAATTAATTTGGCAGTGGTCTTCCCTGCACATCCTGGATTATTTTAAGAAGATGAATGTAACCTTCAGCTGTGTTCTGTGGAGGTTTTATTCCAGAGCCTTTTGCTGTGATTTGAGATTGAAAGCTTACCAATATTTGAAGAATGCCATTGAGCACTAGGCTGTATTTGTTTGTCTCCTGAACTCATTCAATTAAGAAAATAATCCATTATGGAAAATCTTGATTAAAAGTTGGCTTATTCTCCCATTTGATTAAAATTCAGCATTACACTGAATCAATTGTTCAGTACTTCTGTGAAACCTGCATCAACAGGCAGAAGACAAATTGCTCTGTTGCTCTTGCATCTTACTCACCTTTTCTGTCCTCTGATTATAAAATCTACCGGAGAACAATAAACATGCTCTAATATTGTGGTTTCACTTGGTCCTTGACCCTATTCCATGGCAGGGGAGAGATACCATGACAGCCCAAGGGGACTTGGGAGTGGAAGGATTTTCTTGGCCAGAGGCAGCTCCACATTCCCTATCCTGTCCCAGGATGGAGGCTGTGGCACAGCTTATCCCTGCCATAAACTTCATGGGTTTCTTAGCCTCCTGAGCCCTGAATGAAATCTTCAGGATTTAGTCCTTTGCATATTTCCAAAATGACATCAGCAAACAAGGCTAATCTCGCCTGCTAACAAAATGTTTTTATAACTCCATACTAAATCCCTAATTAAAATCGCCACCTCGAAAACTCTGCAACAAACAAAGCAGCTGAGGTTGGGCTGCAACCTGACAGCAGTGGGACTGGAGAGAATGGGCTCTTTATCCCAAAACTTACCTCAAAGTCATCTCTCTCTCTCGTTGTCTGTGCTCAGCTCTGGAAGAGGTAACTCTGCAGCCACTCAAATTCCTGCCTGATTTCAGTGGGTGGAGTCCCGGTCTTGGCCAAATCAGTGGCAAAACTCCTGTTGATTTCAGTACAGTCAGGCTATGGCTTCAAATGTGGCAACAACAACAACAACAAAATCAGTAATTAAATATGACTAGGTTTGCTTTCCAGTGTATTTTCATTTCCAGTTTCCCTGTCCTTTGGCAAATGTGACAGTTTGCAGCAATTAGGAATCTTTACTCAGGAAGATTTTCAGACGCAAACAAATGGTTTAAACCATAATGCTGTGATCCTCAATCAAAAATTCATGGAGAAAATCTTCCGATTTATTCTTACTCTATGAATAATTCTTTTTACTATTTCTGTAAATAAAATTTCCATTTTCCCTGTTTTTCACACAAGGTGGCTTTTGCTAAATATAATTGAACTCTAATATTGAACCAACTTTCAACATTACAGCTCCATCACCAGGATTGATTTTTAAATTTTTTTTGGCTTCTTTATGGGTTTTCCCAAGGCCGAGTATATTACCAGCAAACCATAATGTTAGCTATCCAAACAGTGGTTTATCTAATTATTTGATGAAGACACAAAAGAGAATAATTGACAGAAACACTGAAAAAGATCTTCGACTGCTTCAAAATTTTAATGCTTTGTGTCTTTACTGGCAAAGAGATGTTTAAAAACTGACTTCAGAAACAGCCCAAAATAATGCAAGAAAAAGCAGCTTTAGGACAGAGTCACATATTGGGCACGGATATTTTGAGTTTAACATTACTTCCAGTTACAATTATTAAGCGGAATCAAATATTTGCAAAATTTAGAGAAACCCTATTTTGTTACCTGGCTGAGAGGCTGAGAGGTGAGAGTGAAATTAATGTGCATAAATAACGTGGGCAGGTGAAGCTGAGCCCACCGGAAATAGGATAGTTACTAAAATAACTCCGAGGTCAGTATTTGTGATGAAAATAGACAAGATTTATGGCAAAGTAATTCAATCAAATAATCTGAAGCGGGTCAGAGGCATTTCATTCTAATGCAGTGTTTTGAAATCTATAGACATTGTGCAATTAAATGAAAAGCAAAAGCAAGCCATAGATTGTTGCTGAAGAGAGGAGAATAAAAGCAAAAGCAAAAGCAAAGGAAAATGTCAGCTGGAGAAGATCTCATTTTGGAAACCCACAATATGTTGATTGATAGGACTAGCATTTTTCAAGCTCTGTCACAGCTGAAGTATAAAGCTGTCAGTGCATATGATAATGATGGATGCTCTAAAACATGCAAATAGCATGAAAAATCATTTCTCACATAATTTTGGAAGATGAGAGGAGTTGTGAACTGAGGGGAGAGGGGAGAGTAGGTCAAGCTTAACATTCAGCCAAGAGGAAGAGGCGGCCGCCTCGCCACTGCTGGAGTTGTTAATTACTATGCAAGTGAAACAATGAGTTATACTGGCCTTCTGCAAATTTTCCCACAGAATTCTGATTGTGACCGGTGAAGGGAGAGAGGCAGAGCCGCAGCTCTGGAGCTGAGCACAATAGGGAGCTCCCCTGGAACAAATCCACTGCTCCAGGGGCTCCCGCGCTCTCGGGAATGTGTTGCTTTAAGAACGTCCTGTGTATTTCAGAGGTGACATTTACAGTACACCATCAATATTGGGGGTGTTTCAGTTAATTAGCCATTTTTATTAACGCTGAAGTACAGTAAAACCCAACGTAAGTGTTAGGAATGTAAATGAGCACCATCCCTGGGCTGATCCAGCTCTAAGCAGTGAACTATCACACACTGCCCCCATATTTATGGTGCTTTTTATTTTCTGGACCAAGCAGAGGTTGCTCATGCTTCCAGCTGAGTTTCAACTGTTGTGCATATGCATGTGCTTGCATGTGCCGAAGTTCACAAGAAGTGACAAAGCTGTAGGTGCAACCTCAAATTTGCTGGATTTATTTTCATTCATTTTGCAGTTTTGAGGAAAATCATATTCATAACCAACTCTGGTGAAAAGCAATAATACATTAAGGCTGGTTTTGTGTTCTTTTCCTTCTTACTTACTTATAATTATGCACCTTGCAGCATCTAAACAGGAAAATCCATGACATATAACATAAAGCATTATTTATATAATGTGCCTTGCTTGGGCTCCATTAAATGGTAAAAACCACCCAGCTCACTTCACTTTGTATTCAAGCCCCTTTATTCCCCAATCCTTATTCCATATAAACTTTTGACTGTGCCTTATTTTCAAAACTCTGCTTCACTCAGCACAGGTCTACACACTGGATCTTCTCTCTACTGGATCTTTTTGCTTACTTTAGCCCACCAAAAATGCCAGCTTACTATGAGACCACCTGTGTGTTTCCAAGTCTGCCTCCACAGTTGCCTTCATGTTTTTCTTCAATCTTAGGGTTCCTGATAGCAACTTCCTATTATTCCAACCCCTGCTAAACAGAGACCATCTGATACCAGGTCTTTTCATGTGTCTGTATCCTTCCAAAGATCATGTCCATCTCAAATTTGACAATAAGGATATTAATAAAAATTTTTCAAAATGCTGTCCTAAACCTTTCAGTAAATGGTTTATATTCAGGCTTATCTGTATCTGTGTTAGACTGCAAGCTCTTGGAGGCAAAGACCTCCTCTATTCCTGGTGTGCATACTGCTGAACACACTGTCACACTCCACAAATTGCAAATAATGAGCAATGGCGATGGACCTTATTTTCTACTGCCTTCCATCTTATTGCTATTTACCTTCACACAAAACAAGTGTCAAAGAGGTGACATTAGCAAGGGCTGTGGTTCCTCAGCAGCTCAGCATGTTTTAAGTTGAAGCCTCATTCATAAAAGAGGACAATAACCAGAACACTTCAGAAAATTTTATCTAAACATTTTACTAACTTACAAATTGAATTTCTCATTGATTTCCAAGACAATCCATTTCATAGTTCATTTCGTTAAATATTGGTACTGTTTCTGCATAATCAGGCTCTGGTCTTGCTGTTTCAAACTGCTTTGTTGCAGGTAATTCATAAAAGCAAGGTTTTAAATGAATCTTGTTCTGATTTCCCCCCCCTTTTGGATTTCATCTTCATTTCAGACTTGGAGCAATAGTTCATATTCATGTCCAGGTATTCAAAATGCTTTGTATTTGTTATTCAGCAGGATTATGCACTTTTGGACGTGTTCAAGTTCACATTTAAAATGAATAATAACTCACTGCTGCTGATGATTTCACATCTCTCATTATTCACTGTTACTGTTAAGATTAGAAGGCTCCAAAGGCGGGTGAGGTGAAACAGAAATTTAACAGAAGTTCTGGAAATCAATGTATAACTAAACTAATCATGGCCCAATGGTGTCATTCTGGACTCAGACCAGCTCAAATAATACCTACACAGGACAGATTGGGGAGATTTTTCCCCTTGCCACAATTAAAATGCATGTAACAAAAATGACTAGGTATTCCCAGGAGCCTGAAGTGAGGCAACTCCCCAGAAAGCAGGTGCAAGGACTGCCCAGCATCTAAATCACCAGGCCGAGTTTACAGAGCAGAGATGAGAAGCACTACGGCCAAGCAGAAAAATAAAAAAAAAAATCCCAGTCATCTAAAACCTGGACCCCAGCCAACTTTTCCCAATAATGGTAGGTGACAGGCCAGAGCTGATCCAATGTGCATTTTAATTGGTGGCAAACTCAAGTAACAAGCCATTGCTGTTCATCTGTCAAAGAAGGAAAAAAAAAAGCCCGAACATGAAGCACTGTCTTTATTTTATTATTAGACTATGTACTACATATATTTTCATGTAAATTGTTCAAAGGTCTTTGGCATCTAACAGGAACAGAAAGGGGATTTTTCCCTACTAAGTACCTGATATGTACATCTCCAAAAGAGAAACAAATGGGAAAAGATAACACCTCTGTGGTCTGATGGAGTGAAGGATACCCTGAGTCATACTTAAAGCAGCCTGATAAATTGATCAGTGATGGCCCATGTAGGCAAAAGGTCTCAGAAGAGAAATGGCAACTATATGTAATGATGCTTTTTCTTCACTTAAATCCTGTGAAAATGTGAGATAGCCCAACGCAGGCTCTTCAGAGCAAGAGCCTGCCACTGATTTGGGAAAGCTTCCTTCTCCTTTTGAACACCTTCCCAAGACTCGAACTGCTTTCATTCAGGTTTTACTTTAAAGCACGAAAAGTGAGCACAAAAACTCCTAACACCCTCCATTAGCATACAAAGCACCTTCTCCCTCTTTGTTTTGTTTGATTTTTTGTTTTAACCTCGATATTAACGAAACAACCCTGATCAGTCTGAAGGGGCTTCGAAGAATATTGCATTGTTTAAGGGCAGGCTTTTGAAACCAAAAGGACTCTAACCAATTTCTTATGACCGAGAGGTGGGAATGGTTCCATGTGTTGCAGAGTATTCGTGTGCTGCTCAGGAGAGCACAGATTGCATTCCATCAAAGGCAATTTTTCAGAGGTTGTCCCTCCTTTTGCTTTCCACGAAAATGAATCTATACCATTTACATGGAACACTTAACCTTCAGACTGTCCTTACTACAGCAACACTACTCCTATTGCAGATACATGTTTACTTAGACAAATCTAATTTACCCTTTGTTAATGTGTGCTGTCTTTACTTGCTATATTACATTAAAGTAGAAATAGAGTTACAAAAAAATTATCTTGCTTAAAATCATTCATAAGCTTTCAGCAAGGGAATAAATTTACCAATTTCCCTCTTAGTTTATAACCATCCACTGTACTAACTTGACCTTTACCTAAACAGGGCTATAATTGCAGTTAAGATTATGTAATTTACAATAACAACAAAAAATTACTTTTGAGGAACTGCTACTGGCCATGAATGTCTCACAGCCATTAAATGCATCATTCATCTTGAGAAGAAAATTATTCTTATCCACGTCGACATTTTTAACATAAACTGTAGTACTCTCTGTTGGCACTTTTTTACGTACCCATTAATCTCAATAGTAAAGCATAAGTCTCACCCACCTATTCTCTGAAGTTTGGATGTCACTACTGTGTACAATAAAAATTGTATATTCATGAACTCCATTTGTTTTATGTCCTTCTCTCTGTCAAAGTCTCCCAAGCAGCATATGCTTTGCTCTGTGGAGAATAAAATCAAATTTGTCTGTCTTGTCATATTGTCATCAAAGTGATACTATCACAATTAGATTAACATTTTGTGAAGGAGCTGAAGGGAGGGAAAGGAAATAGGAACAAATTATAGAGAATCCCAGTTAACCCTTTCTCCAGCATAAAGCCCCCTTTGAGTGGCACCTGGAGGTAAAGAAGACAGCCAGGATCCAAAACAAGCAGCCCTGCCCAGCCCCTGCCGCCCTCCCCGGGGTCAGCGAGGCTTCTCCCCAGCCCTGCAAGGTACGAGCTCATCCGGAGGGCTGCCGGTGCTGCTGAGGAGAAGCACTGCTGGGAATGGAGCTCTTCCCAGGCTGTTTCAGCCAAGCAGGGACGAGCAGAGCGCAGCCCCCAGGGCAGGCGCTGGTGTGGCCGGCTGGGAGCACGTCAAGCCCTCGGGATGCTCCGGGGCCAGCAGGGCACCACGGGCACCTCTGCTGGCTGCCAAATAGGAGTTTGGGAGCAGAGCAAAAGGAGCAACCCGTTCTTTTTTTTTTTTTCTTTTTTTTTTTTTTTCAGGATTTCTTCAGTTCTACTTTCACATTTCTTCATTTGTCAAATAAAAAACAGAAAAAGCAAATTGGTGATTTCGTCAGATAAAGGGACAAAAAATCAGCCTGTAGTGCAGAGGTGAAGGAAAAGAGCCTCTAAACTTATTTGCACCATGCAGTTGCATTTCCCAGTCCACTTCCAGTGTAGAGGCAAGATCCATGCAATAAATTATGCTTGTGCAGGACAAAGATATGTATCCGTACAACTTATCTTCTTATTACAACTGCATCATCTGCACATTGATCTCCTTCCCTGGGGATTAATTCTAACATGAGCTGTTTCTGATACTTATTCTTCAGGACAGGCCTGCCAAGGATATATTTTCTCTTCATTCTCCTGTATGTGAAGTTACCCACCAAAATGATAAATTCAACTGCTGGGCACACATGTCACAGCACACCTAATCTCTCTTCAAATTCCTAGGAAAGTGGTCAGCTATTCAGATTGGGAATATTTTCTGTACAGTCAGATGGTATAATTACCATAATTTACAATGCACAATACTTGAAACAAAGCAAAAAAAATTTTTTTTTTAAAGGACCAAAAGTAACTTGCATGTCTCCATGCAAAACACTATGGCATTTCGCACTAACAGAAAGCAGTGTTGCCCATGTGTCTGGAGAACAAATTCTATTCTCTCTAATCAATAGATTATTTTTTACTAGCCCTGTATGTTCTCATGTGCAAGGATTTAAGGACGTCATCTCCTCTGTTTAAGAGAAAACTGGAAAATCACCTAGAACTGAATTTTATGTGCCACAAAGCTTGGACATATTACCAAATAATATGGGAGCAAACTGTACATGCAAACAGAGAGAGAGCAAATATTTTTTGTCCCATATTTTTTAAAATCTGGATTGTTTGAAGAGGGGGTCACAGGGCAGAGTGCTGTGGACAGAGTGTTGGGAAAGGGAGGGGGAATGCACACCAAGGGATGATAAAGTAATGAATAGCAGTGCAAACAGAAGAGGCAGTGGGGAAGGAACAGGGAGAACAGTACACTGAGCTGAACAGTATTACATTTACAAAAAAAAAATTGTGAGGTCAAAGAGGAGGAGAAGAAACTTTGACTTTGAGATTTTGCCAGGAGGCAGCCTTTGGTAATCAAGGCAATTCCAGCAGAGCACAGAAATGAAAGCCAACTGGAAAAGATTCATTAGAGTTTAAGTAACTTAAGGTAGTGGTGACAGACTGCCAGCCAGATTAATTTGGAAGTAAAGGAAATGTGGGAAGGCAAGCAGGAATGGGGGATGAGTTTGCAAGATGCCTCTTCCTTCATCTTGGCCACAGAAAGAAGCTAAAGGACGGTGAGAGGCATTGGAAGAAAATAACCAAAAGGCAGGATCTCGCAGAACAGCAGGGTCTGTCCTGTGCAAAAAGTGTCTATTTCAATGCCAGAAAGGAAAACAGAAATTTAAACTCTCTTTTATGAGAAACTCCTCTTTTCTCTGGCTTCACAGCATTGCTCACCCCTGTCCGAATGCAGAAAGAAGCTTTTGCAGCCATGTCAGAAACAAGTCCTGTGGGCCGATCCCACGAGTGTCCTCAACTCTCGCCGAAGTCAATGGGAGTTAAGGGCGCTCAGCACTTTCCAGGGTCAGGCCATGTATCACTTAAAAATAACTCACCAACATTAAACATCATTAAAGAAACTAATGCTCATTAACCAGCAATAGACCACTGGGAAAGGATCAATAGTTGTCTCCGAAATCATCTCACCTATTACAGTATATGCATATTCTACTTAATGACAGTGAAAGATGGTGACACTGAATGATAGGTCACTGATAGCAGTGAATGGGAAAGACTGCTTCTTAATTAATCAGGACAGTATTAGCAAAGAATTCCACTTAACAGGGATACATTTGGGGGCCTAACCAGGTGATTAGGAGGAATGATGTGCTGACCCTCGGTGAAACAAAGTGGCGGCTTAAGAAGAAATGCAACGAGCACCCTTTTCATTCTTCTGGCTTTCTTCAGAACAGAGTGCTTGATTTCACCCCACGCTTTTCAAGGCTTTGCTTTTCTTTAATTAGCTCTTAATAACTGGGGTAAATTCCTAGCTGGCCAGGCTGATTCTGAGCCTGCCAGTGGAAGGGGTTCTGTGCTGTGGCACCAACAGGATGTTGTATCTGAACTGAATGGATCTTGTTCTGCAGCTCTTGCTTAGGGAAAGCTGCTACCGTGTTTAACTGGAGTTGTGGTTTCCCTGATGGGGCTTCGAGGCCATTATTTGGCAGACTGCAAACGGGACAGGCTTGCTTGCCTTTTATGGAGATCATGAGCATTATTTCCTTTTTCTGATCCAGATCTGGATTCCCTTCCCTTCAGGATCTACATATGGGAAATCACAGAGACCTCCAAGTGCAGAACACTTTTTGCAGCCTTCAAGAGATTGTCTCGTGGCCATTTTAAATAAAAAAAATAACAGCAGCATACTCTTATCTGCATTCCACGGGTACCTAACGACCCTCCCCATCTGACTGAATTTATTGTAATCCCTATAAACCTAAATCTCAAAGAATTCCAATGCCTTGCACATCTCTCCTGTTCTAATTTATGAGAACTTGGTAATGTGCCATCTGGAGGTTTCACTGCTATTGAGACGCATGTTCAGCCCGCAGTGGAAGCCAAAAGGAGAAAGAAAGGAAAATGCAGGGGAAGGAGAAGATCTGGCTTCAAGGAACAAGTGTCATGAACTCACACAGATAAAAACTACATTTCAAAAAAATCAGTTTTAACTTGTGTGATCGGCACGTACACAGCTGATAACCCAGGGTCTCAACCTGAGGACATTAGCAGCATTACAGGGCAATCCTTACACAAGGACAAAATGTTCTTGAGCAATTTCTGCAATGTATTAGACACAAACAGGTTTTTCCTCAAAACCGAAGTCATGTCAGGCTTCTTGCTTCACCTCTTTTAATTTTCCCTGAACAAACATATTTATTGTGGTGGTTTCAAGTAAATTTCCAGTTCACACACTTTTCCTGTGAGACAACAAAGGGCTTATTGGAGGGAGCTTTTAGGCTGATTGGCTGATCTACACCCAGGCTGCCAAAGGTCTGAGGCCTATTTTATTCTGAAAAAATTATGCCTAGCTGTGATTTTATTCCTTTTATTAATCTACTTAAACAAAAATAACATTGAAAACTGTATGTCACTGAAGTCATAATTACTAACCTGTGAAAAGAGCAATTCAGCTGTCAGGCTGGATCATATCAACAAGTTAGACACAGTACTGGGAAGCATATTAGATTACAAAATAAGTTAAGTCATCCTATTAATACCAAAATAATCAATCCTAACACAAACAGATTTGCTAACTCATCCTAAAGAGGATATTAAGAAGACAGCTGTTCATTCATTACATGTACCAATTGCAGAGTATCTTAATGTTGAAACAAAATCACCGTCCAGCACCTGATCCACGTCTCTGGCACCAGTGAAAAGGTTTCTTCTCAAACACTTACTCTTCCTGCTCATAGGCGAGCGAACCCTGGTCTTCCAGGATCCATCTTCAGAGTTACTGGGATGGAGATGTTTAAATCACTGTCCATCAGAAGAGTCTCCTCTTGGCCAGAAGGTACAGAAAGAGGAAAGTTTCAGGCTGCTCACTGAAGGCAGGACCCTTTTTCCAAAATTAATTTGACTGATGAACTATCTCATTAATGGTTCCTTCATGAATACAGGGCTGGTGCTCACACCCACCTCTCCACAAACAGCTGGAGTGCTAAAATTCACAGTTCACAACAGGGTTGAGACTCCTCCAGAAGGAGAGGAAAAGGCTATTTTGCGACAGCAGCAGAGTGACTCTCCCAGGCACTGTTGCCTCCCTGGTCTCTTGCAGCACCAAAACCACGGAGCCTCCTTAGCCCTGTGTGCTTGCATACACAGCCAAAATATCCAGTGAGTGCACGGCTGGCCAGTCTCTGCCTCTGTCAGTGCTGAGCACAGGACCAGCGGGGCACTGCTGGCCAGAGGAAGAGTCTGGAACCACGAGCACCGTGTGTGCCTCCTTCCCTTCCCTGCTCCTCTCTTCCCTCCCGGGCCAGCCATGGCAGAGACATCTTCTGCATCCATGGGGAGCTCGGGGCAGGCAGGGCAGGGCTCCTGCAACTCCTCTCTGGGCTGAAGGAGAGACTGAGAGGGTGTGAAAGGAGCAAACCTGGGGAGAGATACTGACAGTGCCAGGCAAGGTGGGCTTTAGTTGCAGTCATTAGTACTCCATGCAACCACGATTTCTTGTTCCATTGGTCTGGTACCCTGCAAAGCTGCCTCCATGGCCTGTGCCAAAAGCTGGATCTGCCCCAAAACAGGAAGTTCAAACGGGCTAGGGAGGCTCCCTGTAAATGAAAGATAATTTTAGAAAAGGAAATTATTACATTAAAGTTTAATTGAAAGATGTAGTCAAAAACTTTGCAACTCCTCCTCTTTTCCGGGCTGTAGTAAGTTAAGGCCTGACAGGTGCCATGTACTTTTCTTCTAGGTTCAGAAGGAAGCTGAAGACTGATTACTGGCTTCTCCTCACACACCCATATTGGAGAATCTGAATGAGCAGTTTTCCCTGAGATGGCTTCTCAACCAAGGCACTACCCTGCTTGTTCTCATCTCTCAGAGAGTTTCATCCAGATGAGACATGAAGTGCACTGTGTTCAGAATAGAATATATTCCTCTTGGACCAATGCGTGAAAGCATCATTTTATTGAGTTTTTTAAAAATAGTTGGCATTTTGGAGACTGTGGACTCTGCAAGTCTGACCTTCCCTTTGCCAAACCCCCAAAAAAGAAAAATCTAATTACAAGGTCCTGATGGGTTTTTTATTTATTTTAATAGATTTCCGACAACATTGTATCACCAATCCAAAAAGTATATACAAATAGATTAAAAACAGTAGCTTAACACTCTGGAGAATTCTCTAAGCACAAAACTGTTGGGGAACCCTCCCCACTTTACTGAGAGTGGGGACACTGTACAGCAAAACCTATGAGATTTACCATGACAGAGAAAACAATTGAGGTTCATCCAGATTCAGTACTGGCAAAAAGTGCTCAGCTAAGACAGCACTGCTTTCCTGCCTTTTTCGTTGAATAGAGCACAGAAGCAACTGGAGCAGACAAAGGCATTGCTAGGAGGGAGGAGGATCCATGGGACCTATAGAGTGGGAGCTGGAAAATCAAATATTTTAATGTCAGCTGTTATCAGTGGTACTTTCTCCATTACACAAGCGAGCCAAAGGAACATGCCAAAACAAAACAGGCTGCCTGAAAAGGAGGAAACATCACACTTCAAAGGTTCCAGTTCCCACACTGATTTTTACCTGTCTAGGATCCCTGATGTCCAGTGACTGAGCCCTCACAACTGGCCTGGTGGCCCTAAATCACAGCATTCAGGAGCAGTCTGCCACACTCCTCCTCACTCCATCGAGGCTTAGCCAAAAAAAGAAAAATTAATAAAACCCACTTTAATTTCTTTCTCTGGCTTCTTGATCTCATGAAAAGCAGTTCAACACCTACAGAATACCCTCCCTAAAGAGATAACTGTACAAGCAAAGTTCAAGTATCCCATCATTGATTGCATGTGTTTTATACTAAGCTCCTTCCACTATAATGCACTTTCTACAATAGCTGATAGATTTTTCCAGTCTTCCTCTGGGAGTCCTAAATGACTTTGCTAGAGAATTGTAAAAGCTCTTTTTCCTTCACTGAAAAAATTTCAGTTCCTGAATGAAATGTTTGAAAATCTTTAAAGATGCTTTTTAATACATGTTGAGTCTCTTAACAATAAGGAAATTGTGCAAACAGTAGAACACAGGGGGTGGTGCAAGAACATGCTAAATTGCTGTGGCAGTTTGATTTTATAACCTCAGGATACCACAGGTTGTGTAAACCCAAATCAAAATTCTCTGTGTACACTCTTATCAACCACTATGTTTATTCTGATGCAGAGGCCTTCATTCCAGCAAGCATCTCTGTCCAGAAATGTATTGACATTTGTGCTTAAATTTGAATGTACATCCCATTCAGTAGGTTGTAAAGGACATTTAAGCACCTGTATGCCTAAAAAGAGACTGACAGAGGGCATATCTGAGTCAGAATTTTATTAATGTTCCCTGAAGGTTATATAAGATCAAATGGGTAGATTGACTTGGCATTGTATTGCAGTGACTTTGTACAATGTTTGGGAAAATGAAACCATTAATGAGATATCAGCTGAATATTTTTTCATTGACACTCTGGGTAATAAAATGTGAAATGTTTTATTTCCCCAAATGAGGTCAGCACACATGTGGATAATTGCCTGAAACAGTATAATTTTTGTTTAACTTGTTTAATTGTCTAGGTAACTTGTTTGTTCAAAATAAATATGCAGTTAAAAAAAAAAAAAAAGCTGTGGTTGGACTCATAAGAAGCCCTTCCTTTACGATTAACACTGCAGTCCCTGCTGGCAATCCTCTGGTGGCTGGGCTTAACAAACACATAACCAAAAGCGGCTGTTCCTGTGCAGAATTTTCAGTTTAAATAATCTGGAATTATGTGACAGGCATCTTCTCTAACAACTTGTTCTCTGGGAATGCAGAGCAGATTCATATTCGTTCCTTATATTTGTATTTATCGGTGCATTCATCCCTTCTTTTGCCATCTGTCACAGAACTAGCTGAAAAATTGAATGTTTTAATCCTATTTTGACAACTATTTAGCATTATTTATTTATGGGGAAGCCCCCCCCCCCCCCNTGACAACTTTTTTGCATTTTTTTTTTATGGGGACCCCCCCCCCCCCCCAAGTATTCCATATACAAATTATAGGGAGCTAGGCAGACTCCTGAAAATACTGAGATAAATTTCTTTACGAATAGACCAATAAAACTGGGAACCAGCTACAGCATGGTATTTTTTCCATCCTCAGTACTAAATCCAGATTTCTGGATTTCTTCTGCTAAAAAGAGTGCAGAGTTTGCATCTTAATGCTTTGGCATTTGATTGCTGAGCTCTCCACTTGGAACTCTCCGCTTGAATCCTCAGCTGGAAGTGCGGTTAACATCTGTGAGCAGACTTGGCAGGAGGAGCCCGACACGCTGGGCAGTACATGAGTCCTCTTCACCATCTTGCAGGATTAGATCCGTATCCCAAGATCTGACACAACTCAGAGCACAGAGGTTTGCCAGATCCACATTCGTGCTCAAGTAAATGCCTGGCTTTTCGGGAGCTGCCAAGAGAAGATCCCTGGCTTCTCTTTACAGCCGACCCCAAATCCGTGCCAGTCACCATAAAGGGGTGAGAGCCCTCGCTAGCGTACATGTGTTTGAGGAGTTGTACTGATGTTACAGGAGCTCCACCAATTGCTCCAGTCGAGCCTCTTGCCCAAAGCACTTCAGAGTGCTGAAGCCTTTAAATTCATAGCTCTGTTTCACTTTATCAGGGTTTTCAATCCCTCGTTTTAGTAAAGTGCGTGCTACTCCAAGCCTGGATCACGTTCCGATTATTCTCAGAGTAGTGGACACTGTAAGGAAACAGTGGACATTCTGCCATGTGGAACAATTACATGATATACAATCAAACAGGAAAGAAAAGGGAAAAGAAGGCAACTAAATCAACACACTGTGCATCCATTCATTTTACTGTGTCATTTAGCATATGGTCACTCATGTGATCAAGACAGTAACTGGCATTTTTCCCAGTTAATTCACCTCTTTTCTCTTTGTCCTCTGTTGTAGC
Organism: Melanocharis versteri; assembly: GCA_013397845.1. Taxonomy (NCBI): domain Eukaryota; kingdom Metazoa; phylum Chordata; class Aves; order Passeriformes; family Melanocharitidae; genus Melanocharis; species Melanocharis versteri. The sequence continues at coordinate 464,610 of VZTG01002531.1, forward strand.
ACCAGTCTTTCAGCAAGATTTCAGGTTGCAATTCCCTTGGAGAATGAATGGTCCTTATTAAGTGTCTGGAAAAAACCAGCAATTTATTAGTACACTGAGACTAATTATAGCTCTACCTTAATCAAATAAAGAATCGCAATAAAAGCCCCCAAACACCTCACTTGAAATCGATTTAAATATTTTTTATTTCTCTGTCTCTCTTTCTTTATATAAATTGCCAATGGAATTAAGTCCTATCGCTGTAACAGCTGTCTAAGTAACTTCTGAAAAAACAAGTTTTTATTTTTTTTCCAGAGGTTTGGTGGTTACAGTGATGTGAACTGACTAATACTTTACAGAGCTTAGCTGTGAATCATTCACTGCAAATAAAAGGCAAGGCACACAAATGTTCCTATGCATGTTCTTCTCAATTATATTTCTGAGGACGTCCACTTGATTTTGATATCCATTCAGCATTACATATTTGAAGTCTAGACAAGGGAAGTCTAGACATCCATAGTGCCCTGTCATGTTTTTTTACGCTATTTTTGAATTTAGATGCACCTTCAAAACACAGAAGGCTATTATGCTCATTAAAAGCTGGATTCTATGTTGATGCAAATATATTTAGCTGTAACTGATACCCATTGCATAAACAGAATTTTCTGAAGGCAGCTGTGCTATACAGAGGGGTACGATGAGAAATCCAAACTGAAGTGCAGGCAGGCAAACCGTGTTTTTGTGGAAAATATCAAGAATAATGAGTAATTCCCAATCTGTGTACACCCAGGTGGCTTAAGGTCTTTGAAGAATAGGGAGAACAGTGATATTCAAATACCTCTTTTCCCTACCCTTCCTTTACATTGTTTCATTACCTGGTAATAAATTAGTAAAGGTAGGAGACTTTGTTTACACACCTGAAGTCCAGGAGGATGGCAATTCTCAGAGCTACATTCTACCTGAAATGTTCAAGGACACGCAGCTGACACAGTGGGCCTCTGACTGTAAGACAGACAGCTCCAGGCACAAAGCTGCTGTATAAAACTGTCTACATCTACCTAAATTAGAACTGACAACCAGCCCTGGTTTTATAATGCTGAGTTCTCAACTTTTGGACACCAAAACCCATCCAGAAAAGGAAACAGAGTACATTAGATTCATAATTTTTTTTTTCTTTTTTTTTTTGCTTTTGGGCATTGTTTCTTCTATTTCTTTTCCTTTTTTTTTTTTTTTCACCCTCATTTTAAAATACAGAATTTGATAATCATATTTTTTGCTTCACTGTTTTTTTGTTGTTTTGGTTTTTTTTGGTGGAAAACCCCTTTAAAGTTAAGCATTTAATTCTAAAAAAAATACAACTGAAAATTTAACTTGATCACACTTGAATATGATACAGTGTTTTCACTAAAAATAGAGCTTGTTAAGGACAGGAGTTAAATTTCATGGTAAACCACTGAATTAAATGGAAGCAGAAATTTAATAACAAACCTCTAAATTAAATGGAACCAGCAGGTAAAACAGAGGGCTTGAAGAGAGATTCCTGTAGTTGCTTTGCAGACTTTGCTGAATTATCACTCCTATAATGACTTCATGAAGACTAATGTTTCAAAAATATCTACTAATTTCAGGTGCCAGATTTCAACCTTCTCCAAAAAGTGAATAATTTTGAGGTTCTCCATAGTCATAACTCCCCATAAATTGGCTGTCTGGGGATTATGAAAATGAGGAATTACAGACAACTGATTTTATCTGTTTCACACTTATGCCATAATCATCTTGATTGAATATTCAAACTAACATTTATTTTTAAGAAAAAATATTACATAATAATTCACTAAATATCTGTTTATTAAAATTGCCATGCAATTTGGTAGGAATAAGAACATGGACTGAAGAGCCTGACTGTATATTTGTGAACACAAATTCTACTCCTAGAACTTTTAAAAATCAACAAAGTTGCTAGCTTACCTCAATAACTGAAAAACGACAGCTAATTTAGGTTGGCTTTTTTATTATTATTATTTTTTGGCTTTTTGAGGGGGCGGACATTTCTGTGTATGCAAATATCTTCTTTATTTACTTAGAGTAAACAACAAAACGAAGAACCTAACAAAGACTGCTCACAATTCCTCTCAGGTTTAGGTGGTAGCAGCTCTGTCACAGCTGTTTGGTTTTCAGGTCTGCATTATTACATCTTTGTTCTTAAAATGAGCAAAAGATTCCATGCGAAGTCTTGCATTACTCTTTGTTCTGCAACATCTTTTGTTAGCAAGCCCTCAGTAGTATCTAAAATAGTGTAAATCATCAGTTTTTAATCTGGCAGGAAGTAGATAGTGGCCCATTAAACTTTCGTAATTAAATTTCCCCTGCACTCCCCCATAGAACCATTATCTGAGTTTTCTAATTAACACAAGAGGAGGGAGTCAATTCAGAGTGATGGGATCTATAGCCATCCCCTTTCATTTTAATGGCCTTTAATAAACTTTTATTACTATTGATATTGATAATTATAATACACCCTTTCCTCTGCAATGTGATTCTAAGGGCCTTGTCAAAAATTGAAAAATTCTCCCTCAGAGTTAGAGCATGGCAAATGACTGTGTCCTCAAACACCCAGAATCTGGAGCCAACAACATCAGCGAGGAAAAAAAGACAGAGCGTGGGCAGGACCGGAGTGAATGTCCTCTCTCCCATGGGTTCCAGCGGGTTATGCCTCGGTCCTGGTCCGCCACAGCCCTCTGCTCTCGCTGCAGAGCCTCCCCCAAACGGGCTGACACAAATGCTGAATCATGAGGTGGTTTCCTGACAGATAAACACAGAGAATTATGCAGAGTTCATTTAACTCCTTTACTTCCAGCCTTACAGAGGTCAGATACCAGAGAGGAGGATTGGCTGTCGTGACACCTAGTCCTTCCTTAGACTTTTCCTCGTTGCCTTTCACACTAACTAACCATTTTTACACGGAGCTTTTATTGGCATGTCAAGGCTCCTAACCTCACCGCAGCCTCAGTACAGCGCCTCAGATCTCAGCGATCCTCTTTCAGGTGAGCAATTACGCTCCCATCAGCGCGGCAGTGGCAGAGGCTTCACTGATCGAATGAGATGCAAGCTGGGGCAGAAGGACCTCCTTTCTGCAGGACCTGGAAGGGAAAAAGCACTCTGCCTTCCAAAACTGGGGGTACCTATCCCAGTGAACAAGCCCCTGTGTGCACCTTCCTTGCGGCCACCAGTCGAGGTCCTCACGGCGTGTGGGCTCCCGCTGGCCCGCTGCACTCTGAACGTCACAAAGCAGTTCTGTCTCAGGCCTCTCGGTGCACAGAGCTATTGGTGGCGGTCTGTGGATGCTGAAAGCTTGGTGGCAGAGAGATTTCTCAGTATCTGCCTGTGTCCGTGAGTGTTCGTACTTTCTCACGGAACTAGCTGCAAAACAGCTAGTCAGCTTTTGTAAATAACTTGCCTATCTTGCACCTGCGAGATGTTTTTTGAACATTGTTAGTGCAACCATGGTCTCTTTAGCAAACGTGTGTGTTCTGGATCTAGCCAATAGCCCTGGTGGGTGGTCAGCTAAGATCCAATGGCTTTCCTGTAACTTCGAGTATAAAACTCTACTGTATGTAAATAAAGGTGGGCATTTCTATCTAGTCACTCCTGAGTTCAGTTCTCTCCTTCCTCCCCGGGCCGTGTCCGTACTAGCAACAGCGGTCTCCCCTAAAATCCACAGGCTGACTTTGAGCCTAAAACTCTGTGTGTGGAAAGAACCCTTTATGGGAATCTCACTTCCTACCTCATACTGGCCTCAGGCATGCGCACGGCTTCAAGCAGGTGAGCACAGCCACAGCTGCTCCTTCACTGCCAGCTGTGTGGGTGTCCCCTGACCCCTGCACTTCCTCTGGGGTCTCCAGCACCCGGCACTTTGGCCTGAGGATGTTGGACAGTCCCAGCAGGGGTCTGGCTCTGCTGCCCAGCCTTTCCAGCAGTTCCACTGGGCACACCAGGAAGCCTTTCCTTCCAGAAGAGCACGGATGTCCTCTCTGGAGAAATGCCTGCTGCCCAGCTACAATTCTCCTCATCCTGGTCTCTACCCACAGGCCGGCAATATGACTTCACTACTGGCTGTTCTGGATCTTGGGGTTGTACTTTATGACTCCTCAAAGGTGATTTTGGAGAAACATTTGAAGTTGGATTTAGAAGTTCTAGTTGAGTGCATTTTCAGCACTACTTTCTTATTGCAGGTTATGACCATTGAGATGATTAATTTCAAACAAAACAAGTTGCTTATATAGTTATAGGCATCAAATGAAGAAAAAAATGGAAAGAGAACGCTTGAAAATTTATTTGAAGTCAAGTATACTAGGAAAATTGTTTTCGTTTTTCCAGATATAGAAGGTAAAATTGTGGTTTTAAAACCTGTGATTCGAACAGATGAACTCACAGGTGAACTATATTGCTTTTTAAAAGAGTTGCTCTATAAATAGCCAAGAGTCATTGCTTACTACCTTCAAAAGATTAAGCAGTTAAAATAATTATAAAACATGAAGAATGCATTTCCTATAAGTATGAGAAAAAAAAATCTTCAATTAATAACAACACTCAGCCATTTAGGTGGGATCCTAAATTTAGATTTGGTAAAAAGCCATTAAATTAAATTAGTGAGCTTATTAAAGAGCCAATCTTTATTTCTGTTGTTTGAACTACTGATGAGTTAATGATCAGCATTTAAACTCAGGTTCTCCAGATGTGACCAGAAATATGTCTATAGTAACTTCTAAATATTTGCGTGATGTTTGTGAGTGAACTTTGCATGTCTCCTCCCCAGGACTAAACAGTCTGATTTCTGAAGTTCAGTGTTAGGCAGGTGGGTATGAACCGAGAGAACGAGGAAAGAAAAGGCTTCATGAATTAGGTATGCAAAAAAATTTGGCATACTTTGTTGAAGTGATTATGAGGTCTGTGTGAAAGCAGTAGTAGGTAAATTTTGGCTGGCACAGCATATAGATACACAAGAGAAAAAACTCAGCCAACAGCGTGATCGCAGGACAGGAACCAGCTGCCTGGATTTTGCCTCCTCAAAAACTAACAAGGAAAAGCATGGGGAGAGCTCCTCTGTGACTTACAGTATTAGGGATAGAACAAAGCACGGTTGAATGGTTGGCAAACATTTGTATCTGTGAGCAAAAGCCTGTACGAAACGCCTCTAAACATGCATTGAGGCGTCTTTAGCACCACCCATTGCAGTTATTTCAGCCCTTACTGTGGCCAGGTCATGAGTGGGGAATCAGGTCTGCAGAGAGGCTTTGCGGAGAACCCATCCAGGAGAAAAGAGAGATGGTAACCCTGGGAATGTTTGGGTTTGGGGGGATGAGATTTTAACTCAGCAGTATCACGTTTCCTTCTGTGTTTGTTTCTATTTTGTCATTCAACGAATTTTAAATAAAGCAGAGATTTTCAATGAAGATATACAAATTCTGAACATTTCTATCATAAAAATTTACATACTGAAACAGGCTAATGACACAATCTTTCTTGAAAATATCTTCCAAGAATTGCCAGAAAGGAAGGGTATTGCAGAAGTAGGGTATCTGCCAAATTGGCACATACTCACAAATGGACTTAAACTTGCTTTTGTGACCTTGTCTGCTGATCATCTTACGTCTTAATTATGAAGGTGCAAAGTCCTCTTAAATTCTATCCACATCAACTTCTAATTCTATCATTTTTCAAAAGTGATTAAACTCATCCTTCAGTATTAGTCAGCTGGGATTTTTTCCTATGCATCTTGCATCTCTGAGTTTCAAAGATGAACTAAAAAAATGAGAAAACAGGAACTAGAATTTCCTGAATATTATGAATATTAGCTATATTTTTAATACAGTGTAGATGCAGAATGTTTTAGAAGGTAACAATGTATTAATTTGCACCCTTGTCTCTGTTGCTCTCTTTCAGGCAGTGATGGTTCTGAGAAATGCAAAATCCAATCTTACAGAATGTTGTGTTAGAAAAGATTAATTAGAAAATGTTCACCTGTTCATTCACATATGATATGATGTAATGTTAATTTGGGAACATTTTATGGTATACATGATTGGCATATGCACATATATATTTGTATAATTACGCAAAATTGATTTATTTAATATTTTTATTTGATATAGTTTCACAGAGAATTTTGCATGATGTGTATATGTATATAAATAACTATATATCTCTCTCTGTATAAATATGTATAAAAGAAAAAGTGAAAATAAGAGGAGAAAATGAAGATTCCAGCATCCTAGGACACAGGAATGATCAGAGGAGTACCTTTGGCAGTAAGGACAGCACTATGACCGTCCATTGTTGTGTACAGAAAACTGCCCTTAAGCAGCACCAAGGACAATATCTCCAGGTCACTTGAAAGGTCTAATTTCTTTGCAGACTTTTCAAAACACTGCTTTATTTCACCACGAATAGATGGACATTTTTCCTACCTCCAACAAATCTCTTCCCTGCTTCTCTGTCTCTTCCTAATTTGCTCTGTTCCTTGCACTGAGGAAGTGAAAAAGTTCTGTATGATAAAATTCCTGTAACAAACATAAAATTTCTTTATGTATTTCCCATTTTTTAAAATCTGTTTTTCTGTGAGTATTTGTAAAGATAGATGTAATCAGGTTCCCATTAATAGACTGCTTGACTTTAATCAGTATGTAAAATAATTTCCTGATAAGAATTTCGGCCAAGTCAGGAAGAGTACTCCAGGCAAAGAAACATCTGTGATAAAAGCATCCAGCAGTCTTTCTAACCATGTACCAAGTTCAAGGTCTCTGATAAGCCACCTGGCTATCCCTACACACTCTGATAACCCCAAGCTGGTGGTACAATGTTCAGCCAGGGAAGGTCTTGTTGCTGGGCACTGAGCTGATAGGCTTATGGCTCTCTCTGCTACGAGACAGAAGAATATTGGAATATCACGAAGGCAAAGCAAGCCATGAGCATGGGCATCTTTACAAGGAAGGCTGGTAGCAACCAAAAACTTTTCTTTTTCCTCCCAGCATATTGTTGGCTGTAAGAATGCACTCAGCATGATATCTACATGCTCAAGCTCAGCTGTCCGTGATGTTCAGGCTCTCTCTTGCACAAATCCAGATCTATTGGATAAGATCAGCGATCTCACCAAAATTTTCTGGGTTCATCTATGCATTGTGGCTCCCTGATGTTAAGACCAGCTTATTTCCTCGATTCTTCCTTTGAATGTGAAACTTTTTCTCTCTACTCTTAATGCTTCTGTTTCCATGTATCAACAAGACTTCCAATTCCTTATGCAGATGTGCCAGATTCCTGCCTGGTTTCTGGATGCAGTTGTTGCCCTCTTCTCCTCTGGGCTTGCTTCGGTGGACTTTTGGTGGGCTGGTAACTCCTGTGCCAGGCCTGGGGGTAGCCTGGCAGGGGTTATTTGGGGTCTCCCTGCCATTCATTGTCTCTCCATGCTCCTTTGGGTGTGTGCAGGGATTTTGTCACATAAAATGTGTTTTATTTTCAGCTTCTAACAAGATGTACTTGATTCTCAATGCTACGTAAGTTTTGGGGGTCACCCTGCAGTGAGCTGACTAGGATAAGAAGGGTCCCTCCTTAAGGTGTTTCAGTCCTGTTCTCCTGTTGGGGTGGAGACCTCTGTAATGTAAATATGAACTGGGGAATATTCCAGAAATACAATGGCCACTTACGTTAATGGCAGTCAAATGAAAATGAAACTATTCTATGATGTAATGGCAACACAGCACAAAGTAAAGAACAGGTAGGTAACAGGTCTGGAAAGTTGCTTCAGAGTTTGGCTCCCAATAGTGGGTTGCACTATCTGTCTGCTTCTAGACCTTTTAAATCTCACTTAAAATTTTGTTCTCCTAGCATCATGAATTATTAGAAATGAAAGAACTGGATAATGAAAGCAGCATTCCCTTTCCATTCAGGTTATTCACCCCTACAGACAGCTTTGTGTACAGTCAGTTTTACTGTTTTCTCATGGCCAGTCCATATTCCATGTAAGTATGAGTTGTGGTTGAAATGGGAATTCAGAGGAACTAGTACAGAATTTTGAATACTGCTATTGCATTGCAGATTCTCTCCATGGGAAATTCTGGTCTGTCTGCTTCAAGTGTTATTATGGCATACCAGCACATTTTGATCACCCTGGACTATTTCTTTTCCCCAAATAGGAAAAGGGAATAGGAAAACCTTTTACAAAACCAGAATACAACCCAAAAGCATTAGTAGGTTTATCCAGGGACAGGTATGGATTTGGATTTATTTTATGTAAGCAGAACACATTCCTACTGGTGGAATTATTCTCCTAATTTCATCTTCCTTTCTTCTAAACATTTTGTTTCAATCTTACTCAGTTATTTTAATTCTTCCGTCTCACTGTTATGGAAATGTTGGAATTTGTGCATCTTGGATGTTGAAGCCAGTCATGCTTCCCCAAAATAACACTGAAGAGACACTATGACTTTCAAATTTCAGTTGATTTGAAATTTGGAATGACAATTTAGTAATGACTAAAGGACACTGTGGCACAGGACAGGTTTTGTGCAGGTTAAGATATTTTAGAAAATTATTAATTAAATCTGGCTTGGACAGCAGTGAACACAATCAGTGGAAGGTGAAAATGCCTCAGAGCAAAAATATTATAGAGACACTAACAAATTTAATGCATTTTGAAAGTGGGGGGAGGAAAGCAAGAAAAAAAAAGAAAAAAAAAGAAAAAAAAAGAAAAAAGGGATAACAGGTCAAAGATACTAAAACACATTTTCTTGATTTAGAGGGGGAAAAACAGGAAAAAAAGGAAAAGTCATCTCCATGAGGACTGATTGACAATATGCAGCTGACTGACGTCTATATTCTTATCAGTGCAATTAGTTCATTTGGAGTGAATTTGGATCATCTAGGTACAATTTTTTATGTCATTGATGGACAACATCTGTACATTTTATTTCTTTTAAAAACCTGAGACTGTAGCTTGTTTTGGCTGAGAAACAATTTCCAAACTGGATGCCGTTGCCTATGAAGCCTGGCACAGAGCCACGTCCCACCTTTGGGAAGGACATCTTTCACAGCCCTGCTTCTTCATAACCTTAGTGCCATTGAAAGGTAATGACAAGTGCTGTGAAATGGCCAGTATAAACAGCAATATTCCTCCTCCATCAGCCCATTCCATGGACTGTATTGCTCCATTCGGTTTTCAGCAGAACTCCCCATTGACTGTAATGAGGATTTAGCTGAAGAAAAAATAAAATTCTGGTATAATATGATCACTTGCCAGCAATGAGAATTTTTTTCTTTTTCTTTTTCTTTTTCTTTTTCTTTTTCTTTTTCTTTTTCTTTTTCTTTTTCTTTTTCTTTTTCTTTTTCTTTTTCTTTTTCTTTTTCTTTTTCTTTTTCTTTTTCTTTTTCTGTGAAGGTATAGTTTAAAAATCCATAGAAATTAGTTGTAGAAGTTAATTCTGGATTCCAGTTCTGTATTATTTGTGACAATTTTCTTCACTCTCTCCTGTCACTACATATTATTCTCTCTATTGCTGAAGTTTCAAGAAAATGGCCGTACATATAGGATGAAATACCATGCAGAGTTAGGGTTAAATTTGTAGTGGGCAGCAGATGACTGTTGAGTTTGAAAAATTCTCTGATTGATTTTCATGCAAAATTTCCACAGAGAATAAATTTTAACTAAGGTGTAGCTAGGCTATTTTTACAGAATTCCTGATTTGTGGGCCGCACGTTACTGTGGTTTGCAACAGGGAGCTCAGGATTGCAGTAATACTGTTTTGATTATGAAAACAAAGTTTTAGTTTGACCTTGAATAATGTTCTATTGCATAGGATAAAGAAGTTCCCTATTTTTTGTGGGTTTAAGGGTGTATTGATATTTTGGGATCTGGATGGGAACAGATAAACACCCTTCTTAAAAATGCAGAGTTAGAAATAACTTTATAATGGATCAATGGGGTACAACTATGATGAGAAATATATGTTTAACAATAAAAGTTTATTATGTCCTTCAGCTTCTAACTAGTAACAAAGAAAAAAATGCTGGTAACAATATGTGGGTAAGTGTAATTCATGTTTTAAATCCTTTTACAGAATTATTGACTATTTATTACTGGACTTCTCTTCAATCACTGATGTTCCTGTACCACAAGAACCACTCGTGGCTATGAGGAAGCTACAACCAATGCAGCATTGAAGCCATAACTCATTCAGGTGTTAACCACGTTAAATAGCTTTGGTAGTTCTGGGACTTGCTCTTTACTAACTAAGAGGAAAATTAGATCTACAATCACAGGATTACTGTCAGAAAAAGGAAATTAAATCTGTAGAAAAGCTAGAAGAATGAGCATAAGAAATGCATCAAAAAGAGAACCTTGGCTGACTCTGAAATGTTATGGTTTTTTCGTTATGGGAAACTTCACTCATCCATATTTGACTTTTACAAAGGATTATGAATTGAGGACTACAACTCCATAAAATTTATATTTTGTCATGTGGTTTGATTGGTGGAATTGTGTTATTGAGAAGGATTCTGAGATCGCATTAGCCAGGAAAGAGTAATGCACTACACCCACTGAAGAACAATACATGTTCTTATCTACTCAGGCAGGCAATCAATTCTCTAGTGCATATATCAATACAGGCTGGGAGTCCACTATTGGCAGATCGTGGGGATGAGGTCTTGATACCGGCTTTACCAGCAATGATTGCCACAGATGAATTCACTGCAGGTTAAACAAATAGGCAAACAAACAAACAAGCAAACAAACATGGATAAAAAAGCCCCACAACAGATTAATTCTCTATCACTGTGAATCTATTTCCATAATATGATAATATAAAAGCTTCCCTCAAACTCACAAGTGCAGGCAGTGAATGATCCACCTTTAAATCGTAACACAAGGAAATGTATTATTTTAAAATATTCAACACTGTGAAATGTCTTTTGATATTAGGGATGTGATCTCCAAACAGAAAGGTCCCAAACCTCTTCAAAACCAAACACTCAGGTAACATTTCCAAACTTCTTGTCATTTTATGGACTTCGGTGCCAAAGAAAGTATCAGAACTCGTGGGAGGAGCTCCAATTCTGCTTCTGCTTGACCAGAAACACAGAAGGTTCTTGAATACTTTAATGAGATGTGCAACTAAGAGAGAGCCCAGGAAGCACCTAGTACCTCATATTTGTTCTGCCAGCCTAGATTTGGATCCATATCCATGCTTTCAATTATCTAAAATTATTACAGTATGACTGGTGATTTTAAATTATTTTAGATAGTATGACCATAGTTTTTATTTAGTTAACACTTAACAAGCAATTCTTCTGTGCAGGATGAGATGCTTAGGGCTCTAACACAATGAAGTAATGTAGAGAAACACAGGTGTGCTGTGCCAGGAAAGAGACCTTAAGGAATTGGGAACACAAGAAGCTGTGAAGACGATGCAAGCATGGGATGGTAAGAGATGGGGCCCAAGTTTGGCACTGGAGACCCCAAGGCTGTGAGCAACTGTTCTGTCACCAACCATCAGTGACAGAAGGATTGACCTAGAACTGTCCTGAATGTGTTTCAGGGGTAACAAAGACAAAAAAATAGTATCCAACATACATAAAAGGCAGTGTATACAGTAAAGCCAAATGTAATGTAGAGTTGCAGCCCAGGGTGCAAAAGCAAAATAGCAAATATTTACACATGGTCCCACGGGGATCCTGAAGTGAGGAAGGAGAAACCACCAACATAACTCCCTGTTCCTGCCCAGGAGGGACCCGTGATGCTGGTCACTCACTGCACCCACACACACCAGGCTGCAGCCGCTGACCCTGGGACCCAAAGGAGCAGTGGAAGGGTGAGCACAGCACCAGGAAAATGGGAAGATACTAGGAAATGTGCAGAACTTTTTTTTTTTTTTTTTCCATTTAGTAGCACTCTGTCCTTCCTTCTCTCCCTCTTTGCCTTCCTCCTTCCCTCCTTTCCTCCCTCCCTCCCTTCCTCCTTCCCTACCTCATCTTCCTTTCCCCCTTCCCTCCCTTCCTCCTTTCTTCNTTTCCTCTGCTTTCTTTCTCTCCTCTCTCAGTAAGAACTGAGCTAACACACTAATAACAATTGCTTGATCAGACTGCCAGGATTTCCGTTGTGTTCACAATAAATCCTTGGCTTTACGTGTCCTTTCTGCCCATAGCAAGAATTTGTTGCTACAAACATCCCGATGTGTTGCAGGCTCTGGACTATGGTTACAGCAAGCCTGAGGTGTCTGGGGGCCTGTGAAAGAGCACAATTCCTTGGTGCCTGGGAAGGCACCAGGTACCCGTAAGGCTGAGGAGCCCCCAGGCCGGGAGCAGCGCTGGAGCGTGAGCTGCTGGGAGCCTGTGGGGAATACGGGTCTGGCTGGAGGTGCTGACATCGCACCCCGGGCAATTGCTGACCCGAAGTACAAAGGAGGGGAGAGCACGTGTCGCGTTGTCCCCGAGCCCTCAGCCTCACCCTTATTGATGGGAAGGTCAGGCAGGTTTAGTAACAGCCATTCATTCACAGGCCTGGTCAGCCTGCCTGCATGGGAAAACTTTAAAACTGATTTAGTCAAAACAGTGGAAACAACCATCTCAGAATTACTTTCCATTTCAGCAGAGGTTTGCGTTGGCTTATTTTTCCTTTAGATTGAAAGATGGTAAAAAGAAGACAGGACACCAGGTCACAGTCTGCTTTGTGGAGTACCATAGACAATCCTTTCTCAAACCTTTCTGGATTTGTGTTTCTGATGAGCACGTGATTTTGCTGTGTTTGTAAAAGAGATGATGGAGTAATGTCAGCTCCGTTTTTCCCCATTGCCTCCTTTACTCATTTTCCAAAGCTTAGTAGCCTGCTGGGGAGAAATTCAGGTTATTTGTTGCTGCCTGAGAGTTTATAAAGCTCTCTGATTTGGCCTTCACCTCTCATATCATAACCACTTGAGTGCAGCACAAAGACTGTATTAATAGCCCTCTTGGTGAGCTTCTGTCTGATGCGGGACTCCAAGATCTCCCAATTACTGCCCAGGAGTTTGCAGCCCACCATCGGAGCAGGAAAGGCAAACAGCAGCCCTGTGAGCACACGGAGGAGGTTTCTGCTTTCCCATGAACACAAACACAAGGATTTTTTAAGTGAGGGTGTTTGCACAGCGCAATGATGCTGGGTGGGCCAGGGTGGGAGGAGAGCTGTTCAGATCTAACGGAGGGTTAATACCAGAAACCAGAATTAAAGCAAAGCAATAACAGAAGTGTTTTATTTCCATCTTCTGGGAGATTTCTTATGGATAACTCTAAACTGACATAGTTATTGCACAGCACACCACATCCTAATACATATTAGAACTACATGCTGGGGGTTGAAAATTAGCAAGAAAAAAAATCCATGCAAGAATGAGTCAGAAATAAACAATTTCAAGTCATAAAATACAAATTAGCTCAGAGGCTTAGTCTGAGAATAAATTTTCTTAGGAAAGGTTATTTTTCCTGATTTATAAGGGATTTACAAGAAACCCGCGGCTTGCCATTGGAGAAATGAAGTCTTCTTACGGCTTTACATTGTTTTGCCACCACTTTCATAATACTTGTTTGTGTTTTAAGGGGGGAAAATGTATAGCGAGGTGGAACGGTTATTGACCAGATTGATCATGGGAACAAATCTGCCGGTGGTAACCTTGTTTAATGATATGTTGCTGGGCTCAGCACCTTGCTGAGGCTATGATTCTTCACCGGCTGGGCCCGCATGATGGATCACGGTAGGAGGCTGATGGTGCAATCACTCACTGGCAGCCACTGACACCTGCACCAGCCTGACACCCGTCCCCTCTGGATGTATCAGCCAGCCTGCTCAGCCTACTGGGAGACGCGACTGTTCCACCAAACGGCGAACAAAAGTTCTTTATCTACCTTGCAACTTCCCCTGTAGGACACTGCCTTCCCTTTTTCTTTCCTTTCTATTCCAGCTCCATCTGCAATTCTGTCTCTTCTTTGCATCTGCTTCTGGCTTAGGAGCATTCTACTCCACGGCTGACTTAGGAAAAATAGAATGAAGCAGCCACTAAATCTAGAAGAGAAAGAAAAAATAGGGGGACAGGGAGGGAAGGGTTGCGTGGCAGAAGTATGAAAGCAGTATTTTCTCACTGAAAATCTCTTACCTGTTTGTGAATATTCTGTTAGAAAGAAAATTGCTGTCTCTGAATATGGTGGAACTCACATTCTTTGTGCACCATTATTGTAAAGGGAAAACTCTTACTTAGTCCTACTTATACCAGATATTGGACATAATAGATTCCCAGTGAAAATTAAGAGCAGGAAAATGAGCAACTACTCTTTTGCAGACAGTTCCTTTCCTCTCTTTTCCTCAAGACAAATCTGAAAGCTAATTTATGCAACACTATTTCAGATTCAATACTTTATTATCACAAATACATGCCCAAGTCAGCTTCCTCTAAAAGCAGTTACATATGGATATACATACACATGGGCACTATCTGTACTGTACGCCAGCCAAGATCCACTCTCAGCTCATTGGTTGGGATTTTTAATATTTTGCCACTTTTATAATACAAATCACATATAATGATATATAACCACTTAAAGGGAAACATTTTAAAATATATCTAGCCTGTGAAATAATGATTTCAATTGATTTTGTCTTCTAGTCCCCTTTCTTGCAGGGTTGATGAACTTTTTTTGGGAAAAAAAGCTTTATTAGTATGACAGGCCATTATAATGATAAAAAAGTAATTATCTAGCCAAGGAGGCTTTAGCACATAGTTTCCCAATCTCTAATTTTGTAAAAAGACCTCTTCATTAGCTCACAGCACAAATCTGTGCAGCTTCTTAGAAAAAGAATGGGAACACCATTTCGGCTACCATGTTTCTTAATTGCGCATAGACCAGTCCTACAAATTGCACCCATCTGTCTTTGCAAGTCACTGTAAATTCAAATATATATTCTCTCGTGCTAGCAGGGCCTGCACAGCCATTGTAGGGGCCAGATGGAGCAGCATGGTAGCAGAACTCAGGCTGCTCACCAGAACAATGTGGATGGCCATCTCCATTCCCACCCCCGTCTCCCCTTTTTTATTCTAGGTAAAAAACCTACGTTACAGATTTGCTCAGTTTCCTTTTGTTCTTTAACTTGAGCAGTGGTTCAGCTGTGCCCTGAATCCTTGTAGAACCACATGCTGTCTCTGCCATGCAGGCTCTCCCAGTCACCCCTGCTCTACAAGTGCCCTGCATGAGTAAAAGTTAGAGGTTATTTCCTGGGGCTCGGAATAAAACATCCTCTCTGAGCCTTGTTGTCATTAAACTGTGCTTTGAAAACACTTGGGCTACCCTGACTTATTTCCCCAGATCAAAATTCCATATAGTGTAGGGGGATGTGGGAGGGAAGGCTGTATCTTCATGTGGATCCCAAACAGCTCTCAAGTGAGTGTTGGTCTGCTCTCTCTGAGCCAGCAACTGCAAAAAACCAGAAAATCAGAACCAGTCATCTTAGTTTTCTCTAAAATATGACCTCCCCAAAAAATTCTATTATTGGCCTTTAAGAAGCCATTAGAAAATAAAAAAGTAATAAATTTCTCCCCCTAGTAAACATAGTTGCTGCCATAATTGCACACATAGGCCCCCACAAGCACACACACACAGAAAGCATAGCTGGGCACCATATAATTGATAACCGTGCTCCCAATTCCTTCCCCTCCTTTCGGGACAGCAATCGCCGTATGCAGCTGCTAAGACAATGAAAATGCTTTTCCAGCTGCAGCATCTGGCTCTTTGGCAGACTCATTTAGTAGTTGTGTTGGCAGCTTTGAATTTGCCTCTGGGTCTATCATATGTTTATAAAGGCAATGGACTGTCAACCTACACTCGTGTGTGTGCCTGCGTGTCTGTTTGTCTGTGTTTCTCGTCTCTGTTTACAGCTGCTTTTTGGCCGTGTTTGTTCACAGAAAATGAGCATTAAACACAGAGAAAAACACAAAATTACCCCCTCATCTTTTTACCTATGCATACAACTCCACTTCTTCAACTCTTGCCATCCTCCTTCCAATACACATCCATTTCATTTGCGCCAAAGATAACTCGTTAGACAAATTCCCTGTGTTTTACAAGGAAACTACACCTTTATATGTGTGCATATACAAATCATTTCTTTGTGACTAAGACCCTTAATGCAGTGATATCATAATAAATGGAGGGGGACATTTTTCATGTTACAATAATAAATGAGGTGTTAAAGGAATATCCTGATACGTGAGCATTTTATAACTACTGCTTGTTGCTTGGTGGCAGCTGTAAAGCAGGGCTCACTGAATTAGCTGTGATGTACTACTCCAGGGCGATGTTAATTATTCTACAGTGGTAAGCATTTTTTAAGTAGCTGCTTCACGTTTTCACATGTTTAGATATAACACACTTGCAAAGGCAGGTTTAAACCACAGGTAAATATCCCACCTGAAGCAAATGTTTAAGGGGAACGTATTCTAAAATGCTGCAAGACAGGTGAGGTCCAGGGGAAGAACTGAGCTTTGGGATGATCTCGCTACCTTGACTTCATATTTAAAAAGATAAACAGCAAAACTTATTTGTGCAAGCCCATGTTATACACAAATCATGTCTGCAGACAAACATATACACTAGTATATGGACAAGTAGGCTGATACTTTTCTTCCCCATTAAAAAGACCTCAGATGTAAAGTAAAAAATACTCATTTCTCAGCTAAAATTCTCATGAAATGTAAGTGGTCTTTCCAAAATTGCAAGGGTATAAAAGCGGGTACACCCTTGCTGGTGTTGCAGTCAATAAAAGTACCTGCAAATTATTTAAATGCACACACTGTAGCACGGGAGAGTCTAAAATGAGTGCTGATGCATTTAACCTTCTTGTTTGTTATCAGCATTGCAAAAAAAAAAAAAAAAAAAAAAAAAAAAAACCTCAAAACCAACCACACAGAAAAATATACAAGGATTACTTTTAAAGCAATTTGTAGTAGAAAGCATTTTTCGCAATTTCCTTTATTGACGTAGAATACACAGCCTCCTTGCTCCCTATTTCAAGGCAGTTTTGCCCAGAGAAATTAAATGGGAGATGGGGAGAGTTTACAGGATGATAAATTAGGATTCATCAATTAGTATCTGAGAGTGGCCCCTTCCAGCAAATAATCACTATAAATATGGATGTGAACTCAAAAATCATGTTTTAAAAGTGTCATTTCATATTATTTCAATTTGTTAATATTTTAAATCCAAACAAAGCTCTGTTTCCCCCTTCAGAATCACTTGCAATAATATTTATATGCTCATTTTGATTAAGTTTGTAAACATCCACAGAAATCTTCAGGGATCATGCAGGAGTCCCAGTGAAAGAAATTTTACATTTTAAAACTTGAGACCTTTTATTCAAATTATTTTGCCTTTGGCCATTTCAGGAAGAAATGAAGGAACTGGAGGATATTACAGTTTTACATAACACTGGTGAGATTGTTGTCATCTTTGATCGCACATCAATTAGTCAAGATCTTGAATGATCATAGGCGAAGAAACCTAAACTCTTCTCCCCAGCTGAAAAAAAATGTGTCAAAGATTCTAACTGCATAAATTATTACATTCTATCCTACAGCAATAATAGCCCCTTTATGTAGACTTTCTGGTCACCTGTATTCTGGGAATGGAATTTTATTATGTTTTGGTTTTGCATATAACAATCTACTTAATGTATATTTTATTCTATTCTTCTGACCACTGACACTGACATCAGATTAATCTTAAAAGGGCAGCGCTGCACTGAAAGTGTGGGCCTTCTGTCAGCTCCTTCTGATGATGAATAAATGAGCTGAAAGATAAGGAGAAGACTTTGAGTACACTCCCCACCAAAGAAGTTCTCAAATAAAACAAAGAAACAAACTTTGTGATAACCTGAAAGCCATTTCATTATTGTGATATTACTCATGCAAGCAGCATCTGTCCTTCTTTCCTCTGCCTCCTGTTTTTGGAGCAGTAAAACCAACAGCTACATTTACCTTTCCGGGAATATGACTTTTACTCTGTGGGCATAGAAGAGAAATTTCTGACCAGTGCAGAAGTGGCAATCCCAGGAAAGTTTTCCCTGTTCCCTACAGGTAGTATGGAAGGGAGCCAGAGCGACAGGGCCCCATCTGAGCCGTGCCCAGCTCCCCGGTCTGCACAAACCCACTCTATCAATCACGGCAGGATAATGCATAGTGGCTGCGCCTGTGACAAGGAATGATGGAGTGCTGAGCACAGGCCCGGCTTCGCCTGTCGCTTTGTGCATTTGTATTTCTCCAGGGCCACTTTNGTCGCACGTTTTAAAAAATATCTTAATTCGCTTTGATTATCAAACAGCAACGCGAGATGCAGACACGGAAAGGAGCTGCAGGACAGTGCGATCCCAAATCCCATCAAGGCAACATAACCATACAAGATGTAATTTGATTAAGGGGCAGCCAATTTAATCTGGGTACTGCACGCAAAAGCTGCAGGTTTTTGCTGCCCGTTTCTTCTCTGTTATACCCAAGAATAAGTATCAGAATTTTACTTTATCATAACAACAAGACAGAGAAAAAGCCAGCACTGAGTACACTCAGCATTCTTAGAGCCATAAAACATTGAAAATAAAAAGACAAGTCATTGTATAACTTTCTCCAAAGATATCCTTTACACTGATAATTTTACAAAAGAGGCACCTCCTCATAATGATTTTTGATCAAAAAAGCTTTAAGTAAATGCATTTAAAAGATGATTAAACTAATTCTCCACTTTAAAAATTCACATATGCAGGAAATGTTTTGTCTAAAGGAAATTCTCTCTGCAAAGGATGCACTGTGTTTGATTTTATGAGAAATATGTAACATTTAATAATATATGCTGGTCATATAAACCAAGAGGTTTTTAAAATCAAATTGAATATACACTACACATATCTGTTATAAAGCTGTGGAAAAGTGTTAATTAGCACAGTTAAAAACAAATTAAAGAGGACATATCATAAAGACACCCATGCAAATTTCAAGTGAAAATCGTGTCAGCCTCCAAAATAATAGGAACGTTTTAATCCCTCTGAAAACAGACAGACAAAGATGAAATCCATTTTCCTTTTGTGACAGTTCATTTTTTTAAGTCTCAATATTGTTACACGTACAGGATGAAAAACTGTATTAAGAAGGGGGGTACTGGAGAATACAATCTTTTATTCTCTTAATATGCTTTTGACAGCCAAGATAAAACGCTCAAACAAATCCTTCTCAGAATAAGTTTTTGGAAGGGAAAAATACGTTTTGCTTCGAAGGAGCTCTGTGGTTTTAGGAGCCGGCTACATGAGCAGCGATGCCCTTTTCTTCAGCTGGGTTCTCTCACGGCCAGGCTGAGCCACGGTCACCTCGTGAGCAGCTTTTTGCGGGTTTTTAGAGCCCGATCAGTGGCTGGCGGGCAGGTTTTTTAGTTTCGGCGCCGGGCGGAGCACGGTGCGAGGGACTGCTCTTACTGAAGGACAGAACTTGGGGCGAGAAGCCCAAGCCGGGCGAACCGCGCCACATCCTCGCTGCCGGGTTTGCTGGGGGATGCCCGGCTGGCACAGCTGTTTTCAGCTGAATCTTGAAAGCAAACACGGGAAACCGGGCAGATCAGAGTGCTCAGGATTTGGGGAGAGCTGGCTGCTCCCCCTCTCTCCCTCTCTCCCTCCCCCGCCGGGGCTCTCCTTCCCCGCGGGGTGCGCAGGGACGCGGCAGCATCCCGCCGCCTCCCACCGCTGCCGCCCTGGGCGGCACGGGACCGGGCATGACGATGCCAGGCAGGTCCAACCGGACCCGGGAGCCTCCTCTTGCCAGGGCCCCTCCCCGTGCCGTGGAAAACATCGCCGAGCTTGAGGAGAGGGAGCTCGGCGCTCCCCCCCGGCCGCGCCGCTGCCCCCGTGGGGCGGCTGTAAAGGGAGCCCCCCACCTCAGCCTGCGGGAGGGAGGAGAGCGGCAGCAAAAAGAAGCCGGGCTTCCCAAGTAGCCCTTCTTAGAGGGGAGGGAGAGAGAGAGCAAGAGAGAGAGACAAACATCTGGGGATTGGACCATATGCTAAAGCTTTTGTCTTGTCCTTCAAAGTTAGGCTGCCCTTGAAGTGATTTGTCAGGCGGCCTGACTGTGACAGGGAGAATATGTAGCAGTGGAGAGAGGGATGGAGGTGGTGGGGGGAGGCATGGCCCAGAGGCAGGGGAGAGGGGAGAGAGGGAATGAGGTACGGGCAGAGAAACAAAAAAAAGAAAGAGGAAAGGGGAGGCAGCAAGTAGCAGGAAAGAAAGAAAGAACAAAATAGCTTCTCTCTCTCCATCAGATGATGATTTTCATGTGAAAGACACAGGAGGGTGGAAAGAGAGGAGAAAAAGGGGGGAAACAGCAGAGGAGGAAGGAGAGAAGAGACAAAGCCTGGTAGGGGAGAGCAGGAGAGGAGAGGGTAAAGCAGGAGAGCAGAGCTGATGTGGGAAGGGAAGGACTGAGAAGCAGTGGCTGCTGATGCTCTTTCTGCCGCCACCTCTTTTTTCCCTCTTCCCTTTTGCCCGCCAAGTGCTGAACTGATTAGAGTGTAATTAAGGCCATAAAACCCTCGGCTTATCCACCTGTTTATTCACTAAAGTCGCGGGCTCATCAGGCAAATTAGCTGCTTCCAGGCTGCACGTTGGGCCTAGAGCTGGCCTGATTAATGAAGTTTATTGGGAGCTGTTAAAAGCATTAACTGAAGGAAATCTCGGCAATTCGTCATATTTAAGGGATGGAAATTAAATCTCCCCATGCAAATGAGGGGAGACTTTGCAGCGGCTTCTTTTAGAGGTGATGGGGGTGGGGACACACGAGGGGCTCTCCCCCAGGCACAGCCCCATGGCAGAGGGTCTGCACCCATAACGAGTTTGCCTGGCCTCAGCAGGAGGGGCTTAACATAAAAAAGGTGACAGATTTTAAGGAGCAAGAGCCTCTGGTCCTTGGAGCCCCAAATGCAAGAACCAGGCCCCGAGTGAGGCAGTATAATCCTTTTGATCTCGTGCTGAGGGCGTCTCTCTAGGTGGCCGGGCATTGCTGGTGTAGCTCATCCACACAGGGGTTCGTAAGGCAGCTTCCATGCCAGGCGGTTGTGTCCCCCTCGGCCAGACAAGCCATCTCCAGTTTATTTCTACTTGAAACGTCTTGCACTCTTCTTAGCTGTTCGTCACGTTACGTGGCTTCAACACAAGTGCAAAAGTCCGCACAAAATTGCAAAATGGTTTTTCAAGCACCATTCATGACGAACCTTAAAAGTGCAACAGTAGATGCTCTAGCTGACAAACACCTAAGAGACGTATTAAGGCGAGATGGTCTAAGCAGCAGGGAATCCTATCAAGAGCTGAATATTCACCAGTTTTAAAAGTGTTTTCTTCTGGCATGTCAATCTGATTTTATTTCTGACATGAATGGCATTTATCATACCCGAAGCTTCATGAGCCACAGCATTTTTATATTAACAATTTATAATAAAAGAGAAATTACAAAGGGTCACAACAAGGAGTGGATGTCCTGAGGAAGCGATAATGAGAAGAAAGGAAGGTCAAAGAAAACATCTTGGCCTTGCTATTTTTATTGAGTGTTCAGTTCACAATGGTATTAGGTTTACAATTTATTTATTTTGACTATTTTCATATGAAAAGAAGAAATCACTGTCTGTCATCTCATATAAAAGACATTTGTACCCAAATACTCAGTTGTGAGCGTGATAGGGAGGGAGAAGAGACAGAATTCATATTTGATGTAATTCTAATTCTATATGCTTCTCTGTCTAATTATTACAAAGCTAATTATTTGTTACAATTATTGGATTAACACTTTGCTAATCAGTTTTCTTCTCCTTCGTAGAGCAGCACCAGAGCAGTGAAATGCAAGGTGAGAATGTTGTCTGGATTTTCAACAGAAAATTAGAGTGCCATTTTCCTTACGTGCAGATTAGTTCAGCTGCTTTGTGATTTACGACCAGTACAGCATACTCTGTATCACATCCTACTACATAGCATCTTTTTTCCTACAGCGATAATTTTCTAACTTTTTGGATGTGGAGACTATTTGCCAGTGGCAAAATGTCCCTCTCTCCCTACCATCTCCCATCAGGAAGGTTTCACTCATCAGACCACCCTGTGGGACAGGTGGAACCACCAAACAACAGGCACAGAGACATGGACTGGTACTGGGGCAGAGCCCTGCACACACACACGGAGTTTTGAATGCACTTCAGGCACAAAATAATGCATTTCTTAAAGACACATGGTGCCCTTAAAACACTCAACTCAGCTGTTGTGTACAGCAAAGAACTGGATCATCTGCTACTAAACATATGAACCAAACCAACCCAAAACTTCCCGGCAACGCGTGCAGCTGTATTTTCTATAAAAACAGTCAATAGAGAATGCTTCTAATGCTGCATGCAGCACAACATAGAAGATTTCCTATTGATATTTCTGGGAAAAAGAAAGAAAAGTGTTTAACCAAAAAAGCACTGTATTGTTGTTAACTGCAAGTTAACAAAGCATTTCCTGGAGAATTAAATGATGGCAGTATTTTCTAGTTATGTGTTTAATTGCAGAAATACAAGGGATAATTGAAATCAATTCATTTGTGGCTATATTTCTTTTTCTTTTTTCTTTTTTCTTTTTTTTTTTGCATACTCCTAGAGCATTTGCTATAAATCTGTATTAGCACAAAGTGATTTTAATATTGGCCAATAAAGTGCTTAAATTTCAGGAAAAATAAACACTTTGGGGTTCTCATTGAATGAAGAAGAGATCTGCCCAAGACAGTGTTTTTTCCAAATTAGCAGATTTCTTTAGAAGATTACTTAAATGAAATTCAATGACTTGTGGAACATTCTATCAAAACACTTATTTTTCTTGATTACCAGTTCCCTCAATACATTGATTTGCTCCATTATGTGGGGTCTTTTAGTTCTGCCACTAATGAGATGTGTTACTTGCAACTTTTTCCTCTCTCTTTCAGAAATAGAATAAGCTATTTAAAGAGAAATATTTAGGTGAATTTTCAAAAACTTGTAACCACACTAAAACCAGGTGGCTAAGTTACAGATGATATTTTTGGAAGAAATATCTGATATTGTGGTGGAATATCTAGTTATAAAAGATTTTACGTGAAGAATGAGAAAGCATTGCAGTGGTTAAGCACTCTCAGCCCCAACAATTGGGATTATTTATATTGTAGGCTTCTCTTCATGAGTGATTCTAACACTGACAGGGATATTTTCCTCCTCACTGAAACTTCAGTTGCAAGATTTGCTTCTGGAGGCCCAGTCAGGTAAAAAAGTCAGTAATTTAAACCTGCTCTTCATATATATGTACAGAACTCCACTTATTAAAGCAAAAGGACACCAAATTGCAGAACTCAGGTTGCATAAACGGGCAAAAATCAGT
The DNA here is from genome assembly GCA_013397845.1 of Melanocharis versteri. Taxonomy (NCBI): domain Eukaryota; kingdom Metazoa; phylum Chordata; class Aves; order Passeriformes; family Melanocharitidae; genus Melanocharis; species Melanocharis versteri. Next base: position 488,053 of record VZTG01002531.1, read on the forward strand.
ATGTCTTCAAAACCACAAGATAATCAGTCAACTTTTCTTTTTATATCGATATTAACAGTGTATCAACTATTGGAACAGTGGCATGCCCAAACTCAAGATAATCGTGAAAACACTCAGTTAGTTGCAATTTTTCTTTCACTTGCCTGATTCGACAGTAGTGGAAACAAGGCAAATTTTATCACAGCAGAAAACTACATTATGGCACATTCAGAGCTAAATTTAGCCCTCCGAGATCAAGAATGATCTTACAGTCAGGGCCAAATTATTCTCTTTAACTGCACTGTGCAAAAGATGTCCTAAATGATGAAACCCCTGCTCTGTCCTTGAACAAGCACAGAAGACACAGAGACCTCGGTGGGAGGAGTGTGAGCTGCTGTTCTGGTCAGAATTGAGTCCTAAGTGACCTCCTGCTTTTGCATGTGGTCTACTACTTAGGCACATCAAGGTTGGAAAGGATACTATTTAACTGTAACCTAATTTTTTTTTTTGTCTCCTGATAGTTTACTGAAGTATCAATGATGCAGTTTTTGTGGCTTAATTAATTCTTGCACACTGTCTCTGTCCATCTCAGTCATATATATTCGAATATTTCCTCTTATTAACATTTTACAGCATGTTTTTTTCAGCTGTGGGTAGAACCACAATGTTAATGAATGACAATTATCTTTCTTACTTATCTGAGAACTTTAATGAAGCTTCATTAAAATTGACATGATATTACTGCAAGAGTCATACAAAACCCTTTTTTTCTTTTTTTTCTTTCCTATTAAATAGAAATCTTTACCTAGTGTAGTTTTCTGGGTAACAATTAGTGCATTCACCAGGAATCCTTTCCTGAATAGCTTCACGAAACTGGGACCTACAGGGGAATACACAACTGTGTCCTTTAGAGGGTTCTACTGTACCTTAGCACTTAGTTAATCCCCTCGTCAAACACACTCAAGAAAATGAAAGCTGCATGTCACATTGTCAGCGTGAGGAATTGGCTGAAGGCTTTGCATTCGATTCGGGGTCTCAGAGAAGACAACACGTACTGGGGGAAAGCAGCCTGAACAGTTTTGTCTGGAGCCACTGTAAATGTACACACGCTCCCGTTTGTAGCCTCGTCACCGACCGTCCAAAATTGCAGTCTGATGTGTTATAAAAGCTTAGCATCGAGGGGCATCGCATCTGACATGCTGATTAACTGTAGGAGCTGTACCTTAAAACTCCTGTTCAAAGGCAGGTTTTCAAAGTGCTTTAAAAAATGCTCTTTGAACCAAGGCAGAGTAACAAAAAGATAGGAACACATTGTTCATGCAATTGCAGGTTAAACTTCCATCAAGCCTCCCAAAAGCTAGCTCGTGTTTTAAAGGTGTTTCTAGATTAATATTTTGAGAATAAGAATCAAGTCATTGTCATTTTATTTTGACACACAGAATGATTTATCCTGTTCCAATACCACATATTTCCAGGAGAGAATGAAGCCCTTTTTTTCAAGTAAATCTAAATTGCAACAGCAAGTGTTGTACTGTCATTTTAATGACAGCAGTAGACTTTAAGTATGGAATGAATCAATTATTGCAAGCACAGCCCCTGTGTAAATCACTGATGGCAAACCAACCTCAGGATTATAAAATGAATCTTTGACAAGTATTCAAGGTTTCAGCATATTCTCAATAATGAGGATTAAGTACCTACTATCTGTGAAAGAAAAGTTTTATTCACTTACTAAAGGATATGTGAGTAATCATTAAGAGAGGTCAGATTAACTGAGGTAGTTTTTAAAAAAGGGCATCCAGTACAACATCTGCTGGAAAATCAATGATAAATATGTCAATTTTTTTTTAGAAAAAGGGAAAGATTAAGCGTAAGGCAGTGTAATGGAATGACTTAATGCTCTGTTTTTAAAGAATGGAGAGGAATTATAATGACATCATAAACTATCATTATGAAACTTTTTGACATTTTCATGTCAAGAAAAAGACTTTCTTGAATCATGAACAAATAGTGATTTCTGCTATTCATGGGCAATTCAGTCAAGTTCAAATAAATCCTGATTCTACACTGAGAGATGATGATAAAAAAGCCTCTGGACTGCTCTGGTATACATTACATATTCTTGTATTTAACATTTTCACACTAAGAGAGAAATTGAATTCAAAGTTATAATCGTAGTTGAGCTGTGAAAATGGAAATATTTTTTATTTGATTATGTGTCAATAATGCATACACTTTTTGAGAAGCCTTTGTAGTAAATATTTCATATCACTTTGCTCTCTTAGCCAGTACCCAAACAATATTCCATTGCCTTTTTCTTTTTAATTTCCACAAAATAATGCAAAATTGAGAACCAGGGTTATCATAATTGTAGACCAACATAATTTCATGATAGAATAAAGCATTGTGTTCTGTCATAATTTGTATTTTAATTATTAATGAGAGCCTTTGCTTTAACTGTCAGAATTTTTTATTAATGTCTTATGATATTTGCATACTCTTTGCTTTTATATAGGGAGAGGATATAGAGGAGAATATATATTTATTTCCAATATATTTATATGGTTTTTCCCTGGAAGGTTTGCTTTTGAAAGCTTTAACAATTGACTTCACATTGATCAAGAGATGCTTTATATACACTGGGATAACGGTAAAAAAAATCTACAATAATGCTATACTTCACAATTTGATATTCTCTTACAATAATTTGAAGCAACTTCAAATTGAAACAAATCTCTGCTGTTTGTAACAAAATGATGTTCCTGTTTGCTTGTACTGCTGCATTTCCATTATGTTCTTTTAGCTAAAATTATATTTCTTTTACCTGTGTTTGTGCTTGTGTATGTTTCTTCTTGTTTATGGCACAGTGCTCTGTCTCTTTGGCCCAATATGGATGATTCACAGTTCGATATTTTCATTCAGCACTAAACGGTCAGTTCATTACAAATTAATTCAATATTTCTAAATTTTCTAAACCAGTGCACGCTCTGTTAAAATAATACATTCTGCAATAGGAATGAGAATGTTAATAACTCTAATAACAAAAACATAATTGCATAATTTTGCAATAACTGAATTTTAGAATTAATCAAATATAAGCAGGTACATTTGTAAAGTGTAAAATTTAGATAAAATATGTGTATATTAGAAAGAAAAACTATGAAATAGTTACAGCTCAAATTACAGAAAAAAACCAGGAGAATAAGCATTTCTGTTAAGAACGTTTCTGCAAATAAGAGAGGCTGTAATTGTTTTGCTGTTTATCTAAGACACTTAAGTTGTTAAATGCAAATGATTTTGACCTATTGAATATAATATAAACATTTTGCTGCTGCTCTCAACCAGGTGTTATAGTATTCCTTTCGTGCATTTCAGCGGTGCTTTTTCTAACTGCTCAGTTTTTATTTTGATTTTCAAGTAAGACATTCAAGTCCCTGGCTTGTCAGAGAAGCCAGTAGTCTACAAAGAGGCTGTTTCTTGGTAACCTCCTACAATTAGTTTGCAAATGGTCTTAAAGAGTTTCAGTACAGACTTAGAAATAAGCACGGATTGCGACGCTCAAAAGGCTTACAAGCCTTTTGCAGAAAAAAATTGGAGAGATTCGGGAAAATGCAAGTGCATAAAACGTTTCTTTCCATTGTGCAGTCAAAGGGCTGAGGTTTTGCAGTAAAAGTCTGGCATCTGGTGGTCCCAGGAAGCAATGGCATCCCACTCCAGAAGGAAACGAGGTGGTCACAGCCTGAATCACCTCATCTGCTTGTAAGAAACTAATTATTTCCAGCGTATGCTTATGGGAGGACTCCCGATTCTGAAGGACCCCTCAGTATTCATTTCCACTGGTTGGGTTTTGTTTTCACCCCGGAATGTCTGCATTTCTTCCCAAAGAGGGAAATAATTGCACATATCCAGAATTGTGATGAGCTTTGAAATGCCAAATAATGCCCCGCGCAACCCTCAGCAGAAGACAGAGGAGGAGAATCACTGCCATTGCCCACCAGTAGTGCTTGGAGGACTGAAAAATAATTAGGGGGGCAATACCCAAGTGTGCCATTCCAGGAAAGGGGAATTTCTTCTATTCTGATGAACCATAACCATATGTTGCCTCACAAACAAATTTATTAAAACAACATTCCCCTTCCAAGGGGCGCTGAAGTAGGGACCTTCAGAAATAGGATGTTCATTCTCTATCTTTTCAGGCAGTGACATAATATAATCCCTGTCAACAAGTGACAAAGAATTAAAATTTTCACTTTTTTTGACCAAGAGATCCTTCCCAACTCGAGTTACCTTAAAGAGTTAATAATTATCTTCCAAGTTATCAAGCCGTCTTGGAGTTAAATAGTGCTTCACCTTTCCCTTCTTCAGGTACCAAAAGCACATTTAGAGACAATGACAAAAAGCTGGTTCATCTCCCCTCTCCAGACAGTCCCCATTCTCATTATCACCTTGTTACCTCTTCCTTGAGCTTGTTTATTTTTGAGAGTAGAGTAAAACTTCTCTCTGGAACAACGATGGCCAAAATGACATAGTGATTCACACAAGATCTCTCCTGAGCCAATACTGATGGCACAGATTCTCCATCTTTGTGGGAAACACATCTCTGGATGTAGTCTTGCATTTTCCATGGCTACAATACAAACAAATTTACAGCTCTGCATGACTCAATTGCATCCATAGGCCCTTCTCATCTCATAATTTTCCCAGAGAAGCTTCATTAATAATTTTCCTTCAGCCTCCTCTTCAATGTTACTTGATGTCATCACTCTTTACCTGTCTTATAATTCCCTTACAAATGCCAGTCTTTCTTAATTTATTATTTTTTCTCATCTGTCAGACTTCTGATTGCTTTACTGAAGTTCAGAGGGATTAAATCTCCACTATTTCCTTCGCCTTGAAATCAAATACAGATATCAGTCCTCTCTTTACATTTGCCTCCATTTTTTAAAAATTATTCTTCCCTTAAAAATTAGGTGTAAAGACTTAGACAAAAAGGAATGGGACTAAAATGCCCTCCAGATCTCTGTTGCTGCCTTTTAAACACAGGTACATTAACCATTCTTTATCTGTCATACAGAAAACAGATACAGTCCAACACCTGATACCATGTTTTTGTCCCAGATGCCAAATCTTGCAGCCAAGCCCTCTGACTTCAGCCCATTCAGGACTTTGGGGTTGTATTTTTCTGTGTATACATTTTAAGCCTTTCCAAGGTGTAACTGAGCCTGACTTTTGACAATGCTTATATTATCATTACACTTTTGGACTTGTAAGCCAGGGGTTATTTTGCTGATCTCTTTTCATATCTTGTACTTTGCGTGTTTTGTCTGGTGCCTTTTCAAGGTTATTATTTATCCAGTTGGAAAGTTTCTTCCCTTGAGCTGCAAAAAAGTTCTAGGTAACACTAGAAACCTTGACATTATGACATGCCAGATCTCTTCCGTATCCAAGTCCCTCAGCTTCCCTGCAGACCTGCTTTTTTTTCTTTTCCTTTTTTTTTCCTAAATAAAATGGAAGGACATTTAAGAGTGTATCAGCCTGGAGTATTCATTAAACACACTCTTTTAATACAATCCTGTTTTTTAAAAGAGTAACCTAAAAGAAAGCGAAACAACACAAGCAGTTAGGCATTTGCATGCTGCTTTTTTCCTGTACTTCATACAGTGTCCAAGCAGCTTCTCAGGGAAGGATCATAATCATTTATGTATGTCAAGTACATAGAACCACTTTGAGTACAATAAAAATGAGTAACATTGAAGTGCTGCTCTTTCACCGAGCATAAAGAATAGGCTGACCTATGCAACACTTCAAGGGTCTTAGAGATCTGTGCTGCACTTGTACAATAAAGGAGAGAAAGCAAAAAAGGCTTATTGTTATTTTTAAATGATAATTTCCAGAGGGTGCAGGGTTCCAGAGGGTAAAGGGACAGGCAGATGACTACACCCCTTTCAGCAAAGGGGCAGTTTGGGCTTTTTCATTGCACAGCAACATGGAATAGTACTGAGCTGATGAGACTGTCTGATACACTAAGAACAAAGGAAAACTCTGCAGGCAGCAACTTTGACTCCCAGGTAACCCATAGAGTGACACCTGTGATTAGGCTCCAGCACCCCTGCTTCCTACAGAGCAACCCCCACCACTCCTGCTGCTGGAATATTTCCATTTTCTATGTCCAGCCCTACTCCCTTCCTTTCTTCCACACCTTGGTTGTCAGATAGTCCTCTCCCCTAAATGATAAGACCTTCTCTTTGTCCCTCTCGTGCCTTTCCCTTCCCCAGATGTGTTTTCATACCCAGAACCCCATGGAGAACACACTGCTTCTCATGAACAAGAGATTTTAGTGCTATTCCAGCTCCTTTCCTGGCCCGTAGCACTCCCCCTACAAACCCATGAAGGGCTGAGGAACAGGAGAGGCCAGAGAAGAGAGCTAGAGGATATATTTGTGTGGTGGAAAGGATGCATCATTCACAAAAGTGGTTGAGAGTTGCAGCTCTGTCAGTGCAGGACTAGTGTCCCCTCACAAGTACAGGAATGGCCACTGCCCTGTGTGCAGATCAGTGCAGATCAGCTACCTGGGGCACCTCCATCTCCTTGTGTACTGTCCCCTTTCTCCATCAGGCTTTAAAGTAACATTGAGAAACTCAGGAGGTCCTATTACAGAGGAGGTCCTCTTACAGTGCACCCCACTGTAGCCAAAAACATAAAAGTAGAGAACAGAATGAGGGCTTCTGCCAGACATTTACCTTTCCCTTCTACCTCTCAGCATTTCCTGCAGTAGAAAGAGAAAACAAAATCTTCAAAATTATGCTAGTTTATAAAAATACTTCTGTTGCATACCAAGGAAACCTAAGACATTTTCGACACTTCTTTCTGCGGATGGTTTCTGGTGCAGAACTGTGCTCGATGCAGAGACCAGCATGAATTCTCAAGGCATTGTGCAAGCCACAAGGGCTGGGATCAAGTCTCATCTCTCACTGCATTTGCAGAACATGCCTGCCATTGTCAGTCTTGTCAATTCTCATGGTCTCTTTGCTTTTTACCCTGTGCTTACCCCATCTCTTCTTTCATTAAAAAATGCAAAAGTTTCTGTCCTTGTGGATTTGCAAAGGGAAAACAGAATCCCCAAGGGCTTAGAAACCAGGCAGCAAATTAATACTGCCAACACTGATTATTCTTTGAGATTCTATTATTTTAAAGGCAGTCTCCTGACTTTCAGGGCCTGATTCGTGGCTTCTGAACTGTAAAGTTCAGCCATCCTTGCACTTGGCAAGCATCTGGAAGTGCAATGTGTGCAACCAAGCTCTATATATAATTCTGTAAAATGAGAGCTGTTTATCTCAGTAGCTGAAATATTCATTATTGAAAATAAGCATTTCAACATTCAGAGGGTGAATCATGTGGGCCAAGAATAACAATGATCTGGGAAATAGCAAAATGCCTGCATGTCTCTGCAGTGTCCTAAATGGATGCAGCTGAGAGGGTCTGACCTTGCACAGGGCAGGTGGGATGAGAGCCCCTACTGACACACAGGCACCTGCCTTTACTTCTGGCTTGATCTTTTCGTTTTAGCTTGGCCGCTTTTGCTGGTGGCTGAGAGCACTCAGGAAGCCAGGAAGAAATTAATGCCGAGTTTGCTGAGAGAAAGGAGGAGGATGATGAAAGGGGTGAAACTGGAAAACACCAATCATTGCAATTTTTCGTATTTAGTAGACAATATGGGCTGTGTGTTGAGGAAGTGCCTTCTGCTCCCCCTTTTAAAGAAACACCTGCCATTTGGCCAAGCTTTAGGTTTGAGAAGTCACACCACTTCAGTGTGACCACTACATCTCCTCAGATTCTCCCTTTGTTTCACTTTCTTTGTACACAGAAATGTTGCAGTTGCAGACAGCATCCTCAAAGGGCAGTGGTGCCAACTCCCTTTGGCCCAGGCCTAGAAAAATGACACTGGGCCTTCCTGGAAATGGCAATACCGGAGCAGGAGACAGTCACTGCTGCTGAGAACTTGTCTGTCCTGTCACTCTGCTGACTTTGCTTCCTGGCACCGGTTCAGCAGATTAAAATCTGAAATGTTGAATAAACAAAAAATCGGCAAATTGACATGGGAAAAATATACTGACTGGGACAAGGATGAAGTGAGAATTTTCTAGTTTAGATTTGTTTTGGTTTTTTCAGAATAGAAGGTAAAGTAAGGACAACTGGGACAAACCACGGTGGAAAAGCAGATGTTCATAGGGAAGGCTAGGGTAAAGAATGGTATGTAGTAGCTCTTTGCCTCTGGCAGTGGCATTGGGTTAGTTCAAGCTGGCATGGTAAAAGGAGTCTGTTCTCTTTAAAATGCCAGCCTCCGAGGCAAAGCCAAGCTGAGCTTTTTTGCCAGCTTCAGCAATAACATTTTGACGTGCAATTTCCACATTGATATGATTAATTGTTAAATCAAATAAGGAGCTGTGTGATGGAAAAGTCATTTAACTGATTTGCCAAAATGAATAAAGTATGGTCTAGTCTTGCTTACAATCAAACTGGGAAGGCATTTACTAATAAACCCAGAGGCCTCCAAAAAGCAGAAAAAAAATAGTTTCATAGCAAATATCTCTGAGTGGCGCCTTGGAAAACTGCTGCTGTCTCTGCTTCTACATCAACAATTCTAATAGGACTGGGCAAGGTCCTTAAAGCCACTTCCTTAACCATGGATGCTAGATGGGAGCTGAATCACTGACCCATCACAGCTGGAGCTGCAATCCACAGGGATGAGCTTCAGAGGTGGGATATGTCACTGTGCACACCAAACAAACCAGGGCCTTAGTATCAGAAACTTCTCAATTAATTCCCTGTGTGCCTCTTCTTCCTTTCCACTAAACAGGGATATAACAACTTCACTCCAAAGCAAATGCAAAGATAAACCAATCCAGGTTTGTAAAGTCAAATTGAAGTTGTGTGTACTCACAGCATGGGACCATATTCTGAAAATTGAGGATAAAAGGAATGTTAAACATCTGCTTTTTAAGTGAACATCATGCATCCCGTGCACTGAAGAGACAAAATTCTTGTAGAAAATACAGTTCATGACTGTGTGATTTGAGCTGTTACCAAACGTGAAGGGCCTTACCAAGCTTTGTGTCCTGCAACACGGACCCCATCAAAGTTCTTTTTACAGGTGTTTTTGGGTTAAAGTGAGCATCCTGAAAACAAATGGGGAAGAAAAGTAAAGACAGGATTTATACCTTCTTTCAGGAAATAACAGCAAACATGACATAAATTTGGTGTTCAACACTGACCTTTGACTCTGCCCTGCGGTACCCAACAACAAGGGCATTTCCCAAACAGAGCTGGAAGAAGTGCCTGTGGTTGTCACAAACACTCAGACAACCCACGAAGTGGATCTGCCTGTATAATTTTGCATTCTTATGGCATTGGTAGCTTTTCTGTTGAAAACCTGGGACTTAGGACATGTCAGACTAGCAAAGGAGACTGAAAAAAAATAAAATAGCAAAAGGAAGTAGTTTTAAAAGCTAATAAAAAGAAATTCTAGTTGATGTTGAATTAAGAGAATCAATAACAGCGTAGTGGGATCTCATCTGTGCCACTTCTTTCAGCAAATGAACAGTTCCCTTGGATCACGTGTCTCCTACCCACACACAAATGAAGGGCAGTCTGACATAAGTTATTAGATGTGATTAGATCACATCCTAAGATGATATAGCACCAGTAAATATTTTCTAGCCTGGCATTAAAAGCTGAATGTTTTTGGTAATGAGTCCATCCTTTTTAATTCTGTCACTTAAAAAATGTTTTTAAACATTTAATCAAACCCATATACAATATTAACAAGTGCTGAGGCAGAAAGGGAGCCTATTGATCACAGGTGATACATGTAGAAGCAATGCACTGTTTACAGTGAGTTGTTTCTCAACTGAATAATGATTTAGCCATTTACAGGGAAAAATCCTTGCAAATAAAAGTCTCACACTGAGATACTCGTTCTTTCTGACGGAATCCCATGGCTGAGATGGAGTTTTGTACAGCACTTCACACAAATTTTATTGAAACTACTGTACAGTGTTTTATGTGAAGGATATGGAAGCAGATAAAGTATTGTGCAGTAAATTTTGTAATGAAGGGCCACAAATGGCTTGTTAAAGATCCCTGTGTGGATGTCGAGTTTAACAGCAAGTATTGCTAGACTAATGTATTTTTTAAGCAGTTTTTGGTCAAACAAAATCTTGTCAAGAACAAGATTCCTCAGATAAATGACTACATTTATCATTCTAAGAATAGTATCTTGGCTGAATATGTGATTTGTCTTCTCTCAGAAGTTTTATCACCTACTTGTGAGCTGACCAGTTCAGCAACCTGAATTTCCACAAAGCATCACTCAAAAAATGGTGAACTTGAGCTAAGCAAACAATTTGTAATGAATAATTTACCCAAGATGGCTAAACCCTTTTTCTGCATTTTTTGAGCAGATGCTCAGATTTATTCACTACTTAGATTTACTTTGTGGATTAACTGGAAAACTATCAGATTAGGAAGAGTTGGTATTTGTTCATTGAAAACTTAAGGTCACTTAAATCCACTCAGAGAAGCTTTGTGGTTTTGATGCTGATGCTTGATTGACATCAAAATGTTCATTTAGAAAAATACTATTAGATAGATGACTGCAAATGCAGCTTTGAAATATCCTTTCATCAAATCAGTCCATAGGCTGTCTTATTTTAAATTTTTTAAAGAGCAAACACTGAAGAAAGGATCTGATTTACGCAATTTGTCGTTATCTAAATCTGTGGAACCTTAAGACACGTGGTCTGGACCAAGAAATTCATCTCTAGAATTCAAGTGAAAAGTTTAGAAAAATTTTCTGCAACTCCACTAAGCATCCCCTATACATTGCTATTAACTTCAACAACTCTGGAAGTTACCGAAAAGCACGTGCTACTGAGAGAGATGTGCAAAAAGCAAGTCCAACAAGATTTAAGATGGTGTTGTGTATTCCTTCACAAATGTTGAATTTAGTGCTCATGATTGATGTTTGAATAATTTCCCAAACAATCGGAGTCTCCTTCAACAAAAGAGTTGCATCAGAAGCAGTATCAATGCAATTCTTTGTCTGCTCAGAAGTGTTAGGAGCCACCACACCTCAAGACTCTTTTTTCTGCTGTGGCTGCCAGCTCAAGATGAAAAGTTTTGTCTCTATTAATTTTGATTAACTGAACGACAGCTATTGACTCAATTCACAGAGACAATGAAAAAGCCTCACAACAGAATTCATAGGCCAGTGCTAATCTTCCTACATATAAGACAGTGTTAGCATCCCTCATAAAAAAGTTTAAGGGGTCTGATATATGCTAGTATCAGGGTTACCTTGGTACTAGTCTTTTGCTCTAGCTTTAGCCAGATGGACCTAAACTTTAAAAAGGGTAATTTTAAACAGTGTTTATCATGATTGCTTGCCATTGAAAATACAATTTGTGGAAGAAAAGAAGCCTAAGTGCATACAAAGGAGTCTCTCGGTGTATTGTTCCTCACAGTCTTGTGCTGAGCACATTTATGTGTGAGCACACACAGGCAAAAGTACCCACACTGTACTTTTAACTGCTAAGCAGTAAAAATCCTCTGCAGAGTGATCATGTGCTGCTCCTCTGCTCCAGTTTGACAATGAAAACAGCTCAGAGCTGACGGGATTCTACATCAGTCACCCCATCATGGTCATTGCATGGGAAGAGGATTTAAGAGAGCTGATCTGCCCTGTCACTCTGGGACAGTGGACAAACACGCTGGGATTTTTTTTAAGCCTTTCTTTGGTCCACCTGGCATCAATCAACACAAGTGACAAACCTCCTGACAGAACAGACAACTGCCAGCGGATGAGTGGTGTAGGTTGTTCTGTTGGTGAACTTTCATACGGTGGCAGAAAAGAAAGGACAAGCATGAAACCAAAGCTTTGGACCTTGCAGCGGTAAGAAAATCAAAGACCTTGGAAATTCACACCTTGAAACAGTTGTGAAGTGGATGTAAACTGGAACAGAGAGATAAAGTAATAAAAGATTATTCTTTGATAGGAAAACAACAGTGTTCAAGCAGCAAGAACAAAACACTCTGGCACACAATGTAAGTGCAAAATTTCTGTTGGTGTTATCAGAAGGCAAAGTCAGATATTACAGGTAGACCACAAGCTAAATCACTATAATTGTCCTTGGGGATCTCCAGCCAGTCTCTCAAGGCTCTGCACCTTTGAGGTCATATCTCTATCTGCATGTAGAGGTGCCTTATTTTGTCTTTTACATCAGTGAATATGATTAAACTCCTGCTGTTGTGCTAAATTTCAAAGATTGTAAAAAGTCATGGGAATTAAAAAGGTCACTGCAGTATTTCATTTCAATAGCAAATCTGTGGAATAATGTTGTACAAGTACATAGGAAACTGCTTTGAAAAGAGAACTTGTCGGTGACTTAGTTCTAGTGAAAAATAGCAGGCATTTGGAAAATGGAATTCTGCTTCCAAAACTTATAACTAGAAATGGGCAGATAATCAGAAATGGGCACAATAGAGTCCTTTCAAACATCAAAGCACAGAAAAGATGCACAATTCCCAAATATTTGTGTAACATATACATTTTTTATCCACACATTTACAAATGGAAAATTCTACTTCCATACTGTATAAGCTGATGATGAATCCTTTGTCTAGAAAGATATATTCCATGTGCAGACACAGAAGACAAGACTGCTATATAAAACAACAGAGCAGGTAAATGCTTTAAACCCATTTGTAAAAAAAATCTAAACTTTAAATAAAGCCTTTCATTCCTTGTGTATACACATGTTTTTGAATTATCTCATATTTACTTTCTTTCAGTTTAGTCAGACACATTTCTCCTTATGAAGCCATGGATCAACATCATTTCTGCTGTTTTACAAACTGGCTAATCCCAGTGGAGATGTAGCTCTGCAAATAATAGAATTTTCCTTCAGGAACAGAAAAAAATATGATTCCAACAGTGAGTATGAAAACTGTGGGCTTGTCTGAGGTCTGCAGGACAGAAGCCCTAACTGAACATTGTACAAAAACATGATGGCATATGAAAAGCTTCAATCATATTTAAGGTTCATGGAAACTTAGAACATTGAAGTTAAGCGCCTGACTAACCTGGAACCAAAGAGGGAAAGACTCTTGGGTCAGTTTAAAACAAAAAAAAATTTACCTGTCTACAGTCATTCTGGGCTTTTTATTCAGTCTTTTTTCAGAATGGCTGCATCACCAGGGGAATTTTGCTGTTAACTTTTAAAAATACACAGTGTGTTAAAAGGTTTAGGTTTTTGTTGTTGTCACTGTTGTTTTGGGGTTTTTTTTGTTGGTTGGTTTGTTTTGAAAGGCTTACAGATCAGCTCACTTGAATGACAGAACCATACCCCTTACAAAAAGGCAATCATCTTGTGATATTTTAATCACTGATGCCAAAGTATGAGAATGTTAAATTCTTCCGGACATGTCTCCAGAATTTTTAGCAAGGACAAAATATTTTTTTTTCTTTCAGGAGTCTCTGCTAAAATTTACCAAGTGCATAAATGAAAAGAGAAGGTTGACAAAAACTTTTTAGACAATCTCAAGAACAAAAGGTGCCTAGGAAGACATAGTGAAATAAAAAGCTGTTTACTATTTTTAAAAGTTGATATTTCTCTGATGTCTAAATTCAAGAACTAATTTATATTCTTTTACAGGACAGAAAATTATTTCAGGCTCTTCCAGCAAGCTGGACAATAGAGAAACCTAAGAGGAATGCTTAGCAGGCTATTCTGTTGAATAGCCATCAAGCACAGAAAAAATGCAACCTTGTTATCATTTCTACACATCACCTATACACTTTAACAACAATGGACACAGAACTGATGCTATCAGACCTTGAGGAGTAAATTAATGCTGTGGAATACACACTGGTACAAAACAAAAGGGGAAGTAAATTAATCTTCTCACACTGCGAGAGGTGAAACAGAATCCTTAAAATAAGAAGAGATCCAAGCCCTTACTATTGTTTTTTCCTTTTCCCAAGCTAAACCTGAATGTTTTTCAGGCTACAACATCTCTGTCACCTCACCCATTGGGCTGGCCCAGAGTATGAGCGTATGAGGGGATATATGCAACACAGAGATCCTCCTTTCACCAGTGAGGAAATAAGCCCTCTGTCATTTGAAAACTACATTTTCCTCTTGCTCTTTACCTGTCCCAGCACAGATAGCCAAGAGCTACTTTGTGTGGCAGCACTAACAGGTTTAGATAACTATTTCTGTGGCACTCTCCTGCACGTGGGAGAAGGTGTCCTTGAGAGCACTGGCGAGTTTTGGCCGGGCAGTGCACACAGATGCACAGGGACAGGTGTGCCCGTGCTCTGGCCGTGCTGCCCGGTGGCTGGAGGCCAGCCAGCTCTCCTCAGGGCTCTGTGCAGTGGCCACACCATCACGCTGAGCCCCGGCAGCTCGCCGTGCCTCCGGCAGCCTGTGCGCTTGGGGCGGGTTATCTGAAAGCCTCAAAGTGATCACAGAGGTCCACCCACTCCGTTTTACCAATCCCAAAGCCCAGCAAGGTGCAGGGGGGTTTTTTCTGCCATGCTAAGTCAAGCTAGACCATCCAAACTACATCCCCATGAGCTGGGACCCTGCAGCAAGTGGTTGGTGGCACTGGGTCTCACAGCACATATCCCTGTGCTGCTTCCTCGAAGCACCCAGGCACCCTGTGACAGGATGGGCTCAAGTGCTGGTCTGCGTCCCTGGTGGTGCTGACAACATCAAGACACAGCACTCTTCGTCTTCACTACACTTTTGCTGTCACTCACCTGGGCAGCGATGTTGAGGCAATGCAAAATGCAGCCAGAGAGTGTCTTGGCAGGAGCACGCAGTTTTCATCTGTCCCTTGCTGAATTCTGCCACACAAAACTATGCCTGGAAGAATCTCTCAATTTCTCCTATGGAAACTGGCTGAGAAAGCTGGGGTTGCTCAGGCTGGAGAAGGGAAGGCTCATGGGAGAACTTCTAGCACCTTCCAGTACCTAAAGGGGGTTAGAAGAAAGCTGGAGAGGGACTGTTGATGAGAGCTTGTAGTGATATAACAAGGGAGAATGGCTTTAAACTGAAAGAGAGCAGGATTAGATTAGATATTAGAAATAAATCCTTTGCTGTGAGGGAGGTGGAACAGAGTTTGCCCAGAGAAACCATGGACGCCCCATCCCTGGAAGTGTTTAAGGCCAGGTTGGATGGAGCTCTGAGCAACCTGGTCTACTGGAAGGTGTCCCTGCCTATGACATTAATATACTGAATTTTGAGATATTCTGTAGTTAGGTTGTTTTCCAATCGAGACACGGCCATTTACGAGTAATTTTTAAATATAATTTTCATGCCATAATGAGGCTCCTTGATAAGTTCATGGAAGGGGCTCTGCTGAGCCTTTTGAAACACCAAATAAACCTAGTAAGATCCAACATCAAATCCTTATAATTATGATAAAAAGCATGTTAAGTTCAGGTTTGTGAAAGCTACTGAGGAAATCAAGGAAAAAAATCAATGCTGAGATCTTGCTTTTATGCATTTTACTGGTAATTGGGTCATTAGAAGTAGTAGCAGAAGAACTAAGAATTGCGCATGATTTTTCTGCGCAGACAGCAATATCCAAGACTGGAAGTAACATCTTCACCTTGAACTTAGTGAAGGCTCTTGAAAGGCTCAAGTATTTTGTTGGAGGACTGCAAAGTTAAAAAATTGAGGTAAGAAGGTAAATTTTTAAAGGATCGAGAAAATTCTAAAATTAAAATTGAGTTTATTTCATCAATCTTTGCAGTTCTGAATTCAAATTAACTGTCTGCACATATTCTTCAAATTCAGCCTGCAATGTATAAATTCTTAAAGATAATTCTAGCTTCAACTCCAAAGAAAATTTGTGGAAAGCCTAGGAAAGGAAATAAACACAGGCAAAGAAAATTATACCAAATATTCAAACCTATTATTTGACAATTTTCCACTTCTAAAAATCATCAATTTATGAAGACCTCAGTATCTCAGATTTCACTATCAGTATCACAAACTATCTTGAGAGAAAAGATAATGCTCTCTATTTATTGAATATATACTGCAGAGGACACGGAAGGAATGATTTCTGGAAGACACCTCTCTTTGGCCTGGAATCTTTTCTCAAGCCATCCATAGAAAAGGTCATTTAAATCCTTGCTACAGAATACTTTTAAAGCAATATGAAAATAACTAAGACCTTTCTATTGCTGTGATTTGTTGTATGCAATTCCTCCCTGAACAACTGTACAGTCAGCTTTGATAGTTTTCCTTAAATAAGGAGATTCACCACTGGCAAGAAAGGCCACAAAGTCTACACTTCTCCCTCTGCAGCAGCTGCAAAGCCTGGAGTGGGCTGTACAATATGAATTTTAACAGCAGTAAACTGAGACCTAGAGCACATTAATTTTCCAATAATCCCTGCAGAGCACGTGTGCGTATCTCTGTTTCCCAAAGGGCCACTAATCTGAGGAGCAGATAAACATCTTGCCCAAGGCCAAGAAGCAAACCAGTGGCAGAAATGGTGAAAGCACCTGCAGAATTTTGTTTCACAGGCCCTTATTTTAACACCTAGGCCACCCTCCACCTTCTTACTCCAACACTGGTGAAAGAACTGCTCAGATCTAATTTGAGATAGGGTAAGACTATAAGAGCATGACCACGTTAAGAACCTCTATTTTGTTTGTTATACTACATTTTCAGGGGCACGCCACTCCTCCAGTGGTTTACATTTTAAAGAGGTACTAGTATAAAATTAAACCTTTTAAATTGGTTGAAAGATTGCTGTTCCCTGGGTGTTAACAAAGAACATTTCCTTGTTAAAAAAACTACATACATTTTAGCATAGCTGCATGAAAACGGAAAAATCTTGCTCCAACACTGATTGACTGAGCATCTTGTTAATCATTGCAGCGTGTATCATTAGTTCATTATTCAGCTGTGACATGTTTTCCCTGTGACAGCTTAAAATGTATAGTAAGTGAATACTTAGTGAGTACAAAGTACTTTCAGATTACAATATTTTATCATGGTAAAGAAAGCTCTAAACCAACATGATTTGACACATAAGATGTGGCAAAAAGTTGAGGCACAACAGCCACCATTATAAATATTTATAGACATACCTAAAGTCTTATATAAAGTTCATCCTGTTAAAGGACATGTTTTATGTTGTACAATTCCTCTTAGAATATCAATCTAATAAGCACCAAATGAGGCTGAAGACAATGCTGTTATAAAAAATGGAGAAAAATGATTAAAATGTGATAATTATACTGACAGTTTATATGCTCAATCTAATCAACCAAGCTTCCAATTTGTCATAATGTACACTCACTCATACATTATTGCTTAATTATAGCAACACTTCTATTTCGAAAGGCTGTCAATCATGCAAATGCCTATCATTTCTCTCTATTTGCATTTAAGAGATATATTTTTAGTTCAGATCCAAAGTCCTCTGTGAACCTGAATTAACCCCAGCTCTCTCTTTAGTTTGCGATGCTCATCCCTGTTTATTCCCTGTTTGCTGTCTGTGGTGGTTTGGGCTGTGTGATTTGCTGCTTTACAGCTCATCTGCTGCCAAAGGGATTTTTGAATCTCATCTCTGTTCCTGAACCGTGGTCTCAGTGATGTATGTGTTCTTAGGAGCTGTAGACCTGAGCTTGAACTATTCGGGTCTGATGTGAATAAAATTATCAGACAATCTTTTCTTCTGTTCTGGATTTGTCTTATTAGTCCTGCAGGGATAGGAAGAGAGAAGAGAACCTTGCCTTGCTTCCATGGGTAGCCCTGCCAAAACCAGTGGGACTGGTTCTGGGCTGTAAGATGTGAAAAGGTGTGAAAAGGCATCCTTTATAAACACATTCCAACATTCACATCCTGATGCACATTCCACTCGGAATTGCTCTTACTCTGTTTCTTTTGGCTATTTTAATAACATATCTTTGAGAACCTCTGATGCCTTCTGGCTCCCATCTTCTCCAGCTTTGTTCTAGAGCACAAATGGAAGAAAAATTCGGCATTTTATGAGAGAATGGAGCAACACAGCAAGCAAAATGCTGAATGGGACCCATCAGCAGTGGTAATAAAGAGAAAATTTAAGGAAGTTGGCAGGAATTGCTCAAATACATTGGGAGCACTAAGTCAGCAGGAGAAGCTGTGGCGTGCCACCAGCGGGAAATCTTCTGGTAGTAAACAAGAGGAGGTACTTTAACATGAAATATCCAGCTCCAGAACGGAGAATTAAACCCCATCTTTTCCAACCTTAAGGATTCTGTGATTCTATGAAATGACACCCCAGCAGGAATCACTCTCCTGCACCCTATATTATTCTGCTTAATTTTCTTTTGATCTTATACATTCTATCACACTGTATTCTCTTTGAAACTCTAATAATTTTTTACACAGATATTTCATATGCAGTACACAAACATATTCTACTTGAGCTTTGGATGCTAAACAAATAAACAAAAAATAAGAGCAATTCCAACTACCAGTTTGGGTGGCAAAGGAATTAAAAAGAAAAGGAAAAAACATGGCATCATGCTATGAAAAATGTCGAGTTATTCTTTGAATGTTGGCTCAGGAAAATCTCAATACATTTCTGGTAAATGAGGCATGAAGCATATTCTTAAAAATATGGTGTCCAGGAGATAGTGCTACCCAATATTTTATCCTAATGGCAATATATAGTACTTAAAAAAGCTTGAACTTTAAATCAAACACTTTGAGGAGGACATGGACAATCTATTAGTTTTTTAAATATAAATTGCTAGCAATATGAAGATGAGATAGTAAGCCATTTCTGAGAGCTTACTTGGTTAAAATCTGTTACAAAATTGGAGTGTGGCTTATTCTTTAATTAGTATGCAGGCAATGTGAATGATCTTCCCATATCATCTCTACTTCTCCAAAACTTCTTATTTCTTGACTGGAGTCATTAATGTCTTGTTGGGTTAAGACAACCCCTAATGCTCACACTCATGAGGGATACACTACCTTTGATTCAGTACAATAATTTGGTGACAAAACTATAGTATTTGCCAGTCTTGCAGAAAGAACAGCAAAAAAAAAAAAAAAAATCAAAAAGACAACCCCATAGCATTCATTTGAAAGACAGAATATTTTACTATTTCTAAATAAACATTGTGTCAGAAGCCCATTTTTTTCATATTATAATTTATTCTGAAGAAATTTATCTTCCCTGTTTGCCATTCTTCCTTACTTTAAAAGACACCTACAACACATTCCTCCTGGGACAAGTTGCTACTCAAGTTTTCATCCATCTCAAGCAAAACCAAACATGCTTTTTTTCACAGAGAACAATGACAAAATATATATATATTTCACATGTATACCTATTTAGAGAACAGTAGTGCTGAGACTTATCATTCTTTAAATCCTCCACTGAAAGCAGGATAATGCAAGTCCTTTCATCTCTTGTGAAATGGCTTCAAAATTTTGCTCAGTTAACAGCAAGTTACTATTACAAATTTACTTCTTATGACAGCAGGAAGTTCTCAAGACAGACTGCCTATCTTACTTTTGGACAGACCAAAGTGTATCAATTTGAAAAATAAACTATTTGGTCTTTTCTTCTGATTTTTACAAGATTTCTGTGCAGGTTTGGAGGCAGCAACAGTGACAAGTCTTTCCTACACTGGAAAATCAGTGTGCAGATACAGTTGCTGTATAGGTGAAATGGAGTTTCTGCAAAGATTGCCTCTGGAAAAGTCTTGTGTCATTTTTCTGGTCAATGTCCTTTACTTCCACTTGACAGAGCAAGCAGGTTTAGGAAGGACTCCAAATCTGGCAATTTTGCACTCGATTTCACGCTGACAGCTACAGTGTACCAACTGTTGAGGCTACTTGGGTGTCAAGCACTTCTCCTGATCCTCATGGTTATTCTGTAAGAGAGGAGAGAGGTCACTTCTGTTTTGCTTTATCACATGTTAAAACAAAAGCAAACAATAATTCTTTCAGAAAAAGGGCCACAGCCTAAAACTGACATGTAAACTGAAGTAATTTGTTTATAATTAATAATTCCATTTGAAATTACCTTGTTAAAGGATTTGGTCGGACCGCCATTCCATCACATACATAGTTTATCTTTTGCTCATCCTTTGCAGTCTTTCCTGAGGATTTTTATTTTGTCTAACATATGAATATATAAAGGTGTGTAAAGTGGAAAGCTGCTACTCTCCAAGCCCTCTGAACAAGGGCCTGCAGCCATTTGGCTACTGGTGGCAGGACGCAGACATACTCTTTGCTTGCCTGTCATAGGCATGTGCAGGACCCCGCTCACCTCCTCCCCAAACCTGGAAAAGCTCCATTTTCCCAAACCTTGCATAGCAAATAAAGGAAAGCTCGCAACTGAATTTGAGAGCTACTTACCTGTAGAATTTGTTCCAAGAGATGCAGGCCCAGTGTCGTGACAGAAGCCATTTCTGGATTGACAGCAAACAGCTCCAACACACACCTCAGAGCTTTGATAGGATGTCAAGTACCTGAGGCCTCTCTGCTATGCTTCTGCCCCAGCAACATATTCCAGCAGTGACTTCAGAAAACCTTCTTCCTAGGCGGGAAACAGCCTAAGTCCTTTTATAATATGGACAAAAATTCCACAGGGGTTCCTTACTCCAGTTGTTCATCAGACCATCTCAACACCTCCACCATCTTCTCACAAAGTACCTCCTGGGTTCCTTGTCCAGCTCTGTTTCTGAGAAGAGCTGAAGCAAGAACTTTTCTAACCTTTCTTATTTATTTATTTATTTTACCAGAGACATTCACAAAATAGGCTTTCCTTGCTGATACAAAAATAGTCCACTTAGATCACTGAACAGACTTCCTGATATTCTAGGCAGAGCTAAACTCTACATTTTCCTCTACACAGTCTTTGGGAAAAAAGCTAATACATTTTACTTCAAAACTAATGGAACAGTGCTAGGGCCAAATCTTTCTCTTAAAAGGCCAATATAATCTATTTCATAGGGCTATGATAAATTACTGATATAAGATATATTACTAATGTTTAACACAGAAACTTGCCCAGGACCTAACTCAAGGCAGTGTCATTTGCCCATGACATCCATTAGAACTACTTTAACTCACAAAGAACAATCAGAAGTAAATTTACCTTATATATCCTTTGAATATATGGCTTCCAGCATAATCTTTGAAGCAGCATAATGTAAAGCTTATGCAAACTGGACACGATAGGAAGCAAGCAGGAGACTCTTTTTACTTATAACCATGTAATAGGTGTAGTTATTCAGAGTGTGATTTGAATTCCAGAAGAAAAAAAACTCGGTCATCGCAAAGAAGCAAAATGCACATAATATTTGAATTAGAGAAAGATGTATAAAATTCCTTTTCCTTTGGAATTTTCTCCAAATGAGAACTCCACTCTGCTGAAGAGTAGCCACCACAGTAATACCCAGCAAAGACCAAATGGAGAATTATCAGTGGAGAACAAAAGGAAGAAGGTCCTAAGAACACACACACGACCTTGACTCTGCCCGTGGCTTGTGGCATGCAGCTGCTACGTGCGATTGTTGTCGGGAGAGGAAGCAGAGTTGTGCACTGTCCTGGGGGAATATGTGTGCTGTTTATACATGGTGCTGAAAGGCAAGAGGGTGAAGCACAGCTAGTAGAGTGCTGGGGAGGATATAAAATGATTGAAGATGTGTGTCCTCATGTGTGTAATAGCCTTGGTTGGGTTGAGGGGCTGGGTGGGGGGAGGGAAAGAATTAAGGAATAGGAACGCATTCCTAATGGGTTCTTTATTTTCTCCTTACCAATCAACAGCTCTTGACTTCATATCAATTTATCTGTCTGCTCTATCACTCTTTTGGTTGATGGCCATTACTTGGAAACTTCTGTGTGAGTTGCTACTAATGAATAACAATGAGTTGAAAACACTGATGCTTAAATACTTACTCTTCTCTTTTTTAAGAAAAAGTGGGGGTTTTGCAGTTTTTACCAGGCAGACATATTTCAATAACTGCTGTTTCCTAGACACCCCTTTAGATTTTTCCTGTGACTGTGGTCTCCTTTGGGAATGGCCACATGAATTATTTTTAAAGACCTGGTGTGAAGTTTGGTCGGTCCAGTGTCATTTGTGTTCTTTCCATGTCATCAGAGCAACTTCCATGTAACCAGCAGCTTTCCAGAAGACTGGCTTTTTAAGTCAATAAAATTATGGAGGACAAAGGTATGGCTTCCATGGCTGAGAAAATGTTTCTACTTGTAGAGAAGATAAGATTTGGCCAAAGGACTTTGAGATGATGGCAAAGTAGAATAAAACTTATCGATAAATAGTTGAAAAATCTACTGCAATTACTGCCCTGTGAATCCAAAAGTATTTTACTTAATACTAATGATCTTGATACTGGTAGTGAACCATAACTAATGTTACAAATTTGCAAAAATTAAAAGAACATTGCCTAAAATATCAATGTGTCCTAACACCAAGGTCATTCTGAAATGATATGGCTCTTGTCTGGTTACCCAGATAACCCAGGAAGGATATTTTCCTACCAAACTTCACCAGCTAACCACAGATTTATTTAAACTATAAAGAAGATTGTTGGCAAATACTCTAACAAAGCATTTTCCCCATCATTACATGAGCCCTAGGTGTGCTCACAGATCCATGGTGCAGAGTATCAGGAGATACTCTGGCAAATGTCCTCTCCTCCCTCCAGAAAAGATTCACCCTTCTCCCAGCTTGTCAGCAGCTGTGCTGTAGCACACCCAGAGAGCCAAGCAAGCAGACAGGTTTCCTTGAATGCTCTGTTTGGCTGCAATTCTGTCAGGGAAGTCAGGGAGTGTCTAGAGGTGCAGCCTCCTGTCTCTTCCACAAAGGCTGACACTGCCATCTTTGAGGATGCTGAGGAGTCAGGGATAAAGCCAGATCCTTCTACATACTTAAGGCCGTTCAGCTATTCAGCAAGGGTGCCCAAATGCAAAAAGAAGCTACCTGACAAACTAAAAGTAGCACTGCCAGAGGACATTGCAGAGTGCAGGTTGGGATACTATGAGGGTGCAGTCTGAGTCCCAAATGCAGCAAGATACTCGGCTGACAGTTTCACATTAGAAACTCATGAAAAATTTACTTGTCAGTATTTTTTGTTTATCTATAACCACCTATGTTTAGGTTTAACATCACTGTAAAATTAGGGCACCAAATAAAGTGTCCTGGGCATTGTACCAGAGGTACCAACTAGATGCACTTCTGTGAAAGAAGATATAAAGAAAGGCTGTGCCAGTAAGGAGAAAGAGACTTCCATTTACTCCACTCAACTATCCAGCCTCAGATCTACTATGTTTCTATACTTGAGAACTGTATAAAGCACATTTTGGGATAAATTCAGATGTGAATTAGCAGACACGCAGCATCATGCACAGCCCAGAAAAGCCAGTGGCACATAAAAGCAAGGGAAGGTAGGCAGAAAAGTAGACCTGCTCAGAAGACACTGCGAACAGAGAGGCAGATAAATTCAGATGGGCTCAAAATTGTGTTTTCAGACTTGGGTTGAAAGCTGCTTGTTCCAGCCTGCAAGTAAAAGTGGCCAAGTTTTCACCTTCACATTTAGTCCCAGCTCTTCCCCCAGAAGATCATTCTCTGAGCTGAAAGAAATAGGAGGCAGAAGCGGTGCAGTGGTGCATGCCTGCTCAGCTTATTAAAACAGGAGAAGAAGGCAATATTTCAGCCCCCAGAAATAAAAAAAAAAAAAACGATAGACAAGTAAGAGAGGCTAATCCATCTGATGAAATTAGCAGGCAGAGTATGTAGCTGTTTGAAATGATGAACGAGGTTGAAATAGCTACACAGGCTAACATCCAGTGGGATAATTACTCCAAGCTCTCGGGCTAAAATCTGTCTTGGAGGAACTGGGAGGCTTTGATGACTCAATTTCAATGGGCATGCTTATGAAATACATAGTAAAAGCTATTAAAATTGAAATTGTTCTTGGGCGGTATTCTGAGACTGGGCTACTGACCCTATCAGGCTGCTTTTAATAAGGTACATGCTATTTTTGCTCTTAGAAGTGGCAGATACGTTGGCTGCCCACGTACTTAGTCTTAACCATTTAATACCCTACATCTTGTTTGGAAAAATTACTGTTTCTGGAGTGTGAAAGGACTCCTTTCCAAATCATGCAAACAACCTTTAAACAAAACTGTTCAGAACTGTGTTATCCCTCCAGTTTCAGAACCACTCACACTGGAAATGTTTTGTTATGGCTGCCGAGGGACAAAGCCTTTTTACCATCAACAGCAGCTGTCAAAAAGTATTTCATTTCTGCAGAATGTCGAGGTGTTGCAATACATTTTATAGTGTTCTGGGAGTCTGAAAGTAAGAGAGAACCAGCATTCAGCAAAGCCTCCTTCCCAGAGGTTCTACTTATGCTGTATAACACTATTCCAAACCCTCATTTTGCTATGAGCATGAGAACAGGGCTAGGGAATGAGAGCTCGTGATGGCTGCTCTTAGTTTAGACACAAAATCAGCATCTTGCTTCAAGTCTCGAGGGACTGCTTGGGTGAACTACCAGAGTTTTTTTGAAGGTCTCAGCTCCTAACACCCCTAAACACATCCAGGTGCTAGTGAAAAGACTATTGAGTATTGATACCTGCATAAGCGTTAAAATACAGCCACTTTACTTAGGAGCTTTTGAAAACCTGTTCCATAATTTATTCAGTGTGACTAATGCAATGAGGACATTTCCCTTTCAACTCTGGGGGTAAAGTGAAAACTGCCATGAAAAACAGCTACAGTTGGAGTTCTGCTAGCACCCATCCCTCCTCTGAAGGGAAATTTGATCTGATTTACTTCCCACAAAGCCACCAGGACAACTCTTAGAGCTGAAGTGTTTTGTTAATAGGTATCCTTACACCAGGCTATCACAACTCAGACTTCACTGAAAGCTGGCTCATGACAAAGGAATTGGGTGTATTTGTAGAAGTATTTAGTCTTAGAAATACCTACACTGAACAACCACACTTCACACAGTCTCAAGTGCTTAAAATAAGTGGGACTTCAGCTAAAAGGGAAGTGGTGTTACATCATCCTGTGGAATTGGTTTTAGCTAGATAATTAGCAATCATCTTAACATACGAGAAACGCATCAAAATTACACCATCATCGTGCTTTTTAGGTTATGTCTGTGACACGTGCTCCCCTGGATAAAGCACATGTTCAGAAAGGACAGAAATTTAAAGGAGATGAAATAGAGGGAGAATCAGAAAAGATCAAACTGAAACTGGCATTTTATTAACAACATATATTACCAGTGTGGTGCACTGATGCATGCATAGGAGAACAAACAGAGAGACAGGTGAGAAAGAATATGACTATTAGTATTCTGCCCTAATATTTTTCACAGCACATACGACTCCAAAGGCTGAGGGATGTCCATAAATGCATCCACCTACACCTTACCTGGTCAGTACCTGCAGGTTCAGGTCAAGAGAAGTTCTTTATATTCTTTAGTTCTTCATTTCTTCCCCTCCCCAAATCACCCTACACACCTTTATCAGTTCCTTTCAATATTTGATATTTAAAATATCCAAACCCCAAATTCCTCATGATCTATGATTTGGAGCACTAACTAACAAGGGAGGATAAGTGAGCAAAACCACATGGATCTGCAGGAGTGGTGAAAGTAGGGCTTTTGCTCTCAGAGAAACACCAGACACTGAAACTCATTTTCCTGCAGTACCGCTGGCAGAGTTTCTCCTGATTTACAAAGGTGCAAAGTAGATGAACCCAAAGCCTTTCTCCTGGACTTCAGTTTATTCCATTTCATTTAATTTCATACAAACTAAGTATATTACAGCTATT
This sequence comes from Melanocharis versteri, assembly GCA_013397845.1. Taxonomy (NCBI): domain Eukaryota; kingdom Metazoa; phylum Chordata; class Aves; order Passeriformes; family Melanocharitidae; genus Melanocharis; species Melanocharis versteri. The sequence goes on from VZTG01002531.1 coordinate 513,928, forward strand.
TTATTATATCTCATAATTACTCCCTAGAACAGTAGAAGGAGGACTGGTCTTTTTTAGGGAGGGATATTTGAAGTGATTCATCAGATCTGCCTCTTTAAGTAATCTGAAACAGTTTTTCTGCTTATAGAAGAACTTTCAGATGCAGACATCCTGCAGCAATTCAAAAGTGGGAGAAAAAGCTATTAGCCTCCCTGAAAATACTGTGAAACTCCATTTTCTGGACACCGAAAGCTTTAATTACTGGCTCTGGGTAGCATGAAATGTATTTGCCTACTTCTCATTTGCCAGCAACGTTCAATGGGACATCTAAGCATCCCAGCATGAAGTTTAAAACCCAGGGCTCCTTTCATTTTGTGCAGGTAAGACAGGTTAAGGGGTGAGCAATGTGCCTGTAAAGTGCAGGCACAGCACAGCTCCATGTGCCAGCTCATTGCCCCCACTGCAACTTTTAAATTGTTTTTACTCCATTTCCTTAACTGGCACTGCACTGGTTGCATTTAACAAAAGGGCTGCTGGGCTGGGGAAAATAAGCTTGAAAACAAGCATTTACTGTTCAGGGGATGAGTGTGAAGCCAAAATGCCAGAACAAAGCTGAGGTACCAAGAGCTTTTTAAGCCTCATTGAGAGTCCTCCCGAGGTTTGAAAATGCATTTAAAAAGAATTAAATCTAACAACACATTTTAAAATAATCAAAGAAAATTGTATTGGAAATAGCCATCCCAAACACACAATAAATTGTCTAGCCACATTTTTAAATTAACCACACAGTGTGATATATAAAAATCAGCAATAACATTTTACAATTCTAATAATAACATGCAGTCTGCAGGCGTGTGATTCAGTACACATTCCTTGGGAATGTATTTGGCCTTTGGCCCTGTGTCTCACAGGGCTCCTGAGGAGAGAGCAGCATGCCTATAAATTTATGACTGGATTACCTGTCATGTGTTATTCCTTACCTAATTGTTTCTGTAACCTATCGTTATCCTTATTATTGTTCTTTCCCATTATCCACTTAGGACTGTTTAATGTGTGTGTTGTAGGGGAAACAATGGAATTCCGGTCACTACTGCATTTTTCATGAAAAGGCTATTTTTATCCCAAAATACAAACAATATGGCTATAAATATTCCCTGTCCTCCACATATTAAATTTTGATTCACATTTAAACATTGATTTCGAAACTATTCTTTTCCTTTTATGGCTAATACAGAAACAAATGCTGTAAATTAGAGCTGGATTCTGGGGAGAAAAAAAATTTACCCTCTGCTCAGGACCTCAGAGCGCCAGATGCTTGGAAATGGTTGGATGGGATGGAGGAAAGGAGTAGATGCACACAGAGCTGCTGGGAGGCAGAAATTAGGGAGCAAGGGCTCAAGCAAAACAGCAGCAGCCTGGAGTGCAGGCAGAGGGAAGGCAGGGAAGGAGATGGGCACGCAAAGAGAGCACCCGCCCTGTGCTTTGGAGTGACAAACCCCACTTCTCCCAGATGGCTCCTCTGGCTGTCCCCGAGCACCTGTGCCATACAGCAGGACTCTGTTGGCTCTGTATCTGCTTTTGCCCTTCATCTAGCTCACAGAGTGCCCTTTACCCTCTCAGACAGCTTGGTATGATGGATCTTGATGACATTTAGCCAGAATTTTCTTAAACTTTATGTTTAATTTAAAATCATCCATGACTGCATTCAGATGACTACTTCCCTGGTCACAGATATAAATCTGCTATCAATAGGAGTAGAAAAGGCAACTGTAAGTAAATTTCTTTGACTGTTAAGATTTATTCCTGGTATTTTCCACTAAATCTGTGGTAGTACAATGAGAAAATCTTTCAAACTCGTAGAAAACATAGCATTAGGACATGCAATATTTTGCACAGCTGTAGTAGTTTACAATTAAACATGTTACAAATTTGACAAAGACTTTTTCTGCACTTTACAATTTTTAAATATAAAGTCCAATTTCCATTGCATGAGCGAGAGAGGCATTATGCCATTGTGTATGTGGTGAAATAAGGATATAGCAAGGGTAACCAACTTGGTCAACATAAAAATACACAGGCTATAGCCACTTGTTCCTAGAGGCTACTTAGCAGACTCAAGGCAGACAGAAAGTAAAAGAAACACAATTGAAAAATCGTTATTTCTGGTTTAAAAATCATTATTTTGGGGTTTGGTAACTATGTCTACTTAAAAAAAAAATTGAGTCAGACTTCCCTGGTAGAAGGTATTCTATAGACACCTATAAAAGCCTTCTTCAACATGGTTTGGAAAACCCTGATACTTTAGTCATGGCATTTCATGAGATAAACCAGCCTTTTTCAACATAGGAATTCATGTGGAGCATATTTTAGAAATAAATATATTCTCTACTTATTTTAGGCCGCATGTCATAGTTTAGAATTTTAGTACTTTTCTCTTTTTTTTTTTAATAGCAAAACGTATTAAACAATTTTATGTTTTGCCTTCAAAGGACAGTAATGGAAAATCATATCACACAGCAGCTTCTGCCCACGCTCACCAGCTAAAACCATAATAGCATATGTTAATGTATACTATCTAATGGACTTTTAATTCCCTTATAATTTAGGGAGTTGTAAAGAGAAAGGAAAAATGTGGAGGAAGAATAAGTGGATATAAGTATGCAGCAAGAATACATTTATAATTTTTGAAGCTTTAATTTGTAGGAACAGGTAGATTTACGTTACTGTCAGAATAGCATTACCAGTACCTCTTTTAGAGAAATGTTCACTATTCAAGTGTACAGTTTAAAAATCTGTCAAAGAGAATTTCCTCTTTCAAAGACTGTTTTCCTAAAAAACCAAAAAACACACCAGAAAAAAACAGACCCTCCTTACTCTCCTTCCTGACCAATTCCTCCAGGTGGATGGGATGGCCAGTTTGGAGAGCAGATTAGGTTCACATGAAAGTGGGAAAATTGCAATTATTCAATCACTGTGGCATAAGAAATGTCTGCTCCCTCCCCAGTTTTATAGCATTGTTACTCCATTGAGCTGAGTCTGGGAAGAAAGTTAAGCAATCAAGCAATTTACAGTAAGCTCTGTTTTACTGCATGCTTTGGAAAGTAGACTTGTATGATATAATAGATATTCTGTCCAAAAAAATCCATTTTACTAAATTGCTACCAGGTTCAGTTTTAAATTGGTAAAGATATAACTCTTATTTAAAATCATGTTTTAAAGTGACACGAAATAACTTTTGTGTTTAAACATACATCAGAGCTTTAACCTGCAACGGCTCTGGACATTCCTAGGCGAGGTGCAACTTCTGTTTGTCCCATTAGAAAGCTAGAAATACAATCTTTCCAGAGGTATAAATCACATGTTTTTCGTTCTCAAGTATCACAAATACCAGATCTTAAACCTGTCACTGGTGTTGGAAAGTATATTGGGAATAATGGAGCTCAAGCCAGAGCAATTTTAGAGAGGAAATTCTACTTTTTACTGAAAGAAGATAATTCATTCTAGCCTCTTGTTTCTTTGAAACATGGCAGCTCAGGGCTTTGGCATGTTAAAGGAAGCATATGTTAAAGTAATGTCAGGCACCTTTGATTACAAGCACTGACCCCAGCCTATGAAGGCATTTAATCTTCTCGTTATACTTAAAGGTGTGCTTTGAGACGGACATCTCACGCTTGAAGTTAAGGAATTCCATCTCAATGGAAAATTCCTTTCTAGAAATTACCTAAAGTTACATGAAGGATGAAGGCTACGTAAACAAAGATCCATTTTTAATTCCATTACCATCTCCAGTAGAGGAAGGACAGAAAACAAGGGAGCATCCTCCACCCTTTGAATACTTGTGCACACCATTGGAATTGCCTCAATATGGACAACACAGGCTCAACATTTCTGCAGCATCTCTAGAGAAGCTGAGGGATGCCCCCGAAAAGGAAACTATCCTAACTGATCTAGAGATGTAGCTGTCTACAAGGTGAGTACATGATGCACCACAGAGAAAACATCTTCTATTTACCCAGCGCAAGCAGCAGTTTATTCTTGCAGATAAACAGTAAGGATCTGTCGCTGGTACGGAGATCACGTCGGGGTCACCAGTTGTCGCCGGTACGGACTCGGCCCGGGGAGGAAGGAGAGATGCGAACTCAGGAGTGACTAGATTGAAATGCCTCTTTATTATTTACATACAGTAGGGTTTTATCCTCAGAATTACAGAAAGGCCATTGGACCTTAGCTGACTCCACACCAGGGTTATTGGCTAGATCCAGAACACACATGTTTGCTAAAGAGACCTTGGTCCTACAATAACAGTGTCCAAAAACATCTCACAGGTGCATGATAAGTAAGTTATTTACAAAAGCCTGCTAGCTGTTTTGCAGCTAGTTCCGTGAGAAAGTAGGAACACTCACGGATACAGGCAGACACTGAGAAATCTCTCTGCCACCAAGATTTCAGCATCCTCAAGGATCCTAACCAGATCATCATAATGGATACATTTCACTGGAAATATTAATCCCATCTTACAACAGCATTTGAACACATCTCTGATTTTCTTTAAGTCCTCAAATTCTTTGCTGGGTAAAGGCTCAAACAAGTATTATATGCAACAGAATTAATTCTGGTGTATGTATATTTGTGTGCGTGTGAGTCACTCTGTTTAGGTCAAGTAAAATAAATGCAAAGACAAGCATGTTAGCAGCAAAGTGACCCTTTAGGAGTCCTAAAAAATTACTCTTGCAGTCCATAGTCCAACATTTAATAATGCTGAACTTGATAAGGGATCTCAGAACCTGAAAAAGGAGATCTGAAAGGCACCTTTATAGAAAACAATTGATTTGCTTCATTTCATTGAAATGGCTAATGCTTTGATGGTTCATATTTACAATAGCTTGTCCTGTTCTTCAATGGAGTTGATATGTTGGAGTCTTTAACACCATAAACTTGATCAAAACTTCCTGGGTAATAAACAGAGCGGATTTAAGATGTGAGCCCCCCCGTCCCCCCATCATACTACTGCAGCCCATCTGTGTGCCAATTTGTAACTAAAGACATCAAGAAATGTGTTCTTCATGCTCAGATGCCCTTGGTAGTTGAAAATAGTTCTGAGAGCTCAATATGCAAACTGGGTTCAGACTCTGAAAGACTTCAGAGTGAAAGATTTGACCTTCTGTAGTAAAAGGCTGTATCTGGCTAAATCTGTTACTGAAAGTAGAGATTTTACACACCTCACAATGAAATCTGGATTTTAAATTTCACCTGCCTTCAAAAAAAACACAAACCTGAAACAAAACCAGCCCCCAACTTTCTCCCTATCTTTCAGCTACGCATAACTGTCTTTCCACCATCCCAGAATTTACATCAACAGGGAAAGTTTCCATGATCATACATAGCCATATTTGGGGGTGAGGGGTAGGGGGTGGTTGAAGGTTTTGGCAGCAGAAAATGGAAACTTTGACTTCTCGCTGTCACACATGAGAAGTATCACTCCTGTGCATTGACAACTCTGTGTCATGACCACTGTGTCCCAGTGATGGGACATTTTGGCAGGACTTTTAGGAAGTTCATCCCATCTGTCTCTCCACATTCTGTCTGCTCGGTTAATTATTTATTTGTCAAAAAAGAGTAAACAACGGGATAAAATAATACATAATCCTTTTTCTTGCAATGCTGCAGTAACAGTGTGGCAACTGGATTTGAGAACTAGGCAACCACACTAAGAGCAAGGTTACTTATCACACACTTTTATGCTGGCACATGTCATTGATGTTTTTTGTCATGCTAAATTACAAGTAACTTTGAAATTTTAAGTGTGTATTAGCAACCTTATTTATGTCTGACTCTTGAAGCTTCCCCCTTGCTTTCCATTCCAAGGGTATTTCAGAGACTTAGCAACTATAGACTATTAATACTAGAGAAATATGGTTGTAATATACTGAAATATACTTGCTGCTCTCACGTTTCACTTTGTCACTTGTTTGCTTGTCACTGGAGGCACATCTCAAAGCCTATTTTCAAGTATGGAGATATGTAGATAGGTGTCCAGTGTGATTTTCATACAGGCTTGGTGTCTGACTCCCATAAAATCAGTGACTTTATAAAGCTGGCTCAAAATCAGAGCCTCCATCACAGACACTTCCACAACTACATTTCTTTGCGTGACTATGGACTTATTAAATTCTTTGATCAAAACTTGGACACATTCAATATATTGCCATTAATACCTCTAAACAAAGATTTCCCTTCATTCTTATCTACTATTGTTACATTAAAAACAAATCAAAAAAAAAGGAGAAAAGAACAAATAAAATTGCAAGCAACTGAAAAATCTCTGTCAACAACAGAGAGGACTTCTTGCATTAAGTTCTGCCTGTTGTGCTGCTGTGAAGCAGCTATATGGACTAGTGTTCCTAAATATGAATCATCTTTTCCCTATTTGTGTGAGTCTGGCTGTCCTTTGACATTCTAATTCCATGAATTTTTTCAGCAATATGATTGACTGGAACAAAGTATAGCTTTATTATGTTGTTCTTTTCCTTAAAGCAAGTTACCTGCATTGCTGGGGATGAAAACAGGTTTGTTTTCTAGCAAAAGTCTACGTATCCGGTCTTCAAAAAGACCATACCCTCTATCTGTTATGTTGCTCAATACAACTAAATACATTGATTTTTAGTAGAGATTTTCATAGAACAATAAAATCTAACTAATAAGAAAAGATGCATAAACACCAGAAAAAATTGTAACAATGAAATCACCTGCAAATTACAGAAAATGTCTAATCCAGGTGAGTAGAAATAAGGGTTAAAAAAATTGCAAGAATTCAAGAAGCTCAGATGACTTTGGAAACACAGATCAAAAACAAAGAGACTGGAAGTATAATTAACTCCATTACTGCTCAGTCAAATGAAAACATCTGTGACACCCTGTCTTATTTATGACAGCAGCAAATAGCTCTATTCCCTTGCTGGTTATTGCTGTAGGACAGCAGTGGTTCTACAGCAGGTGAAATAGAAACAAGCTGCTAATATTTATGTCACTAGATCAGGTTATGGATACAAGATTTATGCAAAAGTTCTATAAAAATATCCAAGTAGCTTTTATATCTTCTGCAGCAATCCTTTTCCAATAGCAAATGAAATACCTCTTTATTAAATATGATCCTATGCTCTGCCGTACTGAGGCAGAAAGGCAGCTCCACAACTGCTGAAGATGAGAATGTGTTTTCACTGCAAACCCAGTTTTGTTCATCCTAAAACACAAATAAAAAGATTTTTAGCTCTCAAAACCACTCAGTTATTTGCAAATCCAAGCTAGACTTTGTCAATGTGGAGTGGGATATGTGGTAGCTTGGTAAGAGAACTGTTTGCTGTACTTCGAAAAGCCTGTGCTTTTAATAGTATGGAAAGCAAAGAAGAAAAACAGCTTTCAGATTAAAACCCTTACTTTACTAGAAAATGTCATTACCTCCTTTGATATAAAATAAAAAAAATGTTAGTGGGCAGATTTCCTAAAGCAGTTTTTTACCCCACTGCTTTAATCACTGTGCTTACCACACCTAATCGCCCTTCTTACTCCGACTAACTGCCCATTAAATAATGACTGAAAATAAGATTGTCAATAACAGGACAGAAAATAAAGCAAGTAGGATGTTGCATACTTCACTGCTAACCTTTTTACCCTCTCCCCTGCTCATGACCCTCCCTCCTCCCATTCCCCTCCAGTTTTGATGTTGCCTGCACTCCCCACCTCCATGGTGCATTGACACTTGCTCACCATTGCAGCCCCCGCCTGCACCCCCACAAATCTAAACCCCTTTATTTCTCCACCAGGAGAAATTATGCACCAGGAATTTGTTCTCTAAGCTCTTCACTTTGGTCCCATGGGGCCAGATTCCCTCTCAAAACCCCCTGCCTTCCAGGGGCTTTGGGCAGCCCTGACACCCCTGCCAGAAGAGATCATTTCCACTTACCTCATGGATCCCACACCACAGACCCAAGCAACAAACTAGATCCTGATCCCTCTCCTAATGCAATAGCAGATGCCCAGATGCTCCTTCCCACCCCTCCCAACATCACGCTTTCCCCCTTCTTTCTGGTTGTTTGACACAGGGAGTATCATCAGGAACCAGCTTCTGGGGTTTGGCTATGCTGGAACACCTTAACAGTGCTGTGTCACCATCCCCAAGTAACACAGGAATAATGGAACAGATGAATTTGAGGACCAGACAGGTACCATGTGTCTTTGTGTCCCTTTGTGTCCCACATCGGCTTCTTGTTGGTTTTTTTTTTAATTTCTCAAAAATCAACAGTGTTGATAATGTTCCCTGGGATTTTTTGGGCCTTTCTACTGCATATCCAAACAAAATGCCATCAAGGTGACCATGAGGGTTTCAGATGTGGGTAGAAACATATCTGCTCTTTTTCTATCACAGAGATATGTGTTTCTAAAGGGTTTAAGACTTCCTCCTGTTTCACTTTCACTGAAAATAATGTGCAGAAATTGGCTGAATAACTACGTATGCATTTAGGGGTTTGGTTATGTATGAGCACAGGATAGAACGTGGTGAGTTTTCCATGTGTTCTGATCATTACACCTTTACTCAGCCTTTTTGCACCTGTCCGTAAGAACCCACAGGCACCATCTCTCTTTGCAGTAGCCTTTAGCATCTTGACTAGCCTTGAAGACGGTTTTTGATCCTCACTCTTCCAACGATTCATGGTAGAAAATACAGGAGTGTATCCCTGGATCTGACAAAGCTGTGAGCAAAACTCCAGCTGGCCTCAGCTGTGCTAAGGTCGAGCTGCTGGCAGTCCTGTGGGCACGCATGCAACAGGCACATGAGGACTACCTGGCACTTTAACACTAACTCTGTGCTGCTGCTTCCAGCTCTTCCACAACCCAGATGTTTTTGGATAAAAAAATTTATCCAAATTTTGAGTGGCAGTGGTAATAGCTGCAGTTTTTAACTCACAAAGGGATGAATTCCACCTGTGTTTACTTCCTGCAGGATGGAGAAGCAGCTCTAGATGCCCGTAGGAAATAAGGATATAGTAAACGTATTTTCTAGCCCTTTTCTTAGGCAGTAAAATTACTCATTCCTGCCTAGCACAAAGCCTTAGACCCAGAAGATAATTTGTGCAAGCAACGCAAATTACGAATGTGGTAAATGCATGTTTGGATTTGGACCAGATATCAAACTCTCCCAAACCTCACTGAGATCCCAGATGATTTCCCTGCTTCCAGGAAAGACCTTGCATTTCTCGGCTTTCAGCCTCCCTGCAGCTGCAGCACCATCCCAGCTGCGAAGGCAGCACACAGAGGCCAGCTGTGCTGGCAGGGCTGGGCTTCCCAGGGAGCCATCCCTGTGAGCACCGCTCAGAGAGCTCTCGGACAAATGAGCTGAACATCCCTGGCAGCCACAGCCACCTGCGGCCTCTTGCTGCGTGGCGTCACCGAGAAGAATCAAAAGGGGGGTTTTTCATTTCAGCTTTGTGGAGACGGTCAGATTCTAAAACTTGTTATGAAATTCCATTTTTCCTTCCTCTAGGCGAGTTATTTTGTTGGCAGGAAATTGCTGCCAGCTCTTGGGAGCTGCCACTCTGTAGCAGCCCTCAAGCACGGCAAAGCACAGAAGACCCAGAGCACAACAAAAACCTGAACTGGTCAAAAGAAGGGCAGGGTGTGAGGGATGCTTCACAGGGCAGGCAGCTGGCAAGGCTGAATCCCTTCCAATCTTGGGTCAGAAATGGATTGTAAGGGACCTGAGGCATCTGCACAGAGAGGGCTGATATCCCTCGGAATTTCAGGAGCCTTGCACCCTGTTGCACAAACATGTGTAGGAGCACAGGACAGCCAAGATACCTCAAAGGATGTCCCGAACCCAGGTTTGGGTTGCTGGACCGAGCTCTGAGAGCTGACGGTGAGTCCTGGACCATGGTCACAGGAAAACATCCTTCTCTTGTCTTCTGCAAAAGGTTGTGCCAAACCCAAGAGTATGGCTGCCATGGTAATGTGAGAGCTGATACAGGAGACTTCACTACATCTCTCTTTCTATTTTTTTAGCTTTCCAAGAGCATGAATAAAAGCTGTCCTCTATTCTAATAGCAAAACCAGATGATCCTGACAGTTACTGATGAGGAAGCATATAAGGCTACACACAATCAGCACCGGAATAAACAAAAAATTATTTTGCACCCTTAATGACAGATTCACTTATTTTGGCATATCTTCCCGAATTTGGTCTATAACCTAAAGACAGGCAATGTTTAAAAATTCAAAACAAGAAGTGCAGGCTATCCTGGCACAATCCTGCTGATCTTCCAGCAACATAATCAAGAGAAGAATGTAGTCTATGAGGTATTAATATTTTTAGAATTAAATAGTTGTTGCCTTAAAATAAATATGATGCCATTTGATACAATTTATCCAGAGAGTAGAAATATAATCGTACTCCAAATCAAAACACAGCAGCTAAGAATAAAATAAAAAAAAACCACATTTAAAACATACTGTGCTTAGTTAAAATAACAGATAAATGTCAGTTTATCTTTCTGTATAGGAATATTTTTAACCTGCAAAACATCACAAAAATATTTTTCCTTTAATATAGGGAGCTATATTTACTCTATTTTGTGAAAGGAGAAAAAAATTATTTTTAATTAACAGCTGGAAATTGCTTATTAACCTCAAAATAAATTAATTTCTTTATCTGTCCCTAGCTCACATCACTGAGATGGCAACAGTAATTAAAAAACAGATAAACTGTTAAAAAAGTCCATAACTTAATGCACACAGGCAACCTGCGTTGTGCAGAGATAGAGATATTAAAAACCATCACACTGATAAGATTCTGCTTTAAAGATGAGACCTCATATGCCAACTTTCAACAGAGAGTGATTTCTTAAAGTCAAGCCATAAACCCTAAAACTGGGATTTCATGGCGACACTATAATTTATAATACTTCTGCAGTTTTCAATTATTCAGATGCTCATGGCCCAACAAATTGAATAATGAATGGAGTAATGAATTGAACCCTGACAAGATGATAACAGAAAATATTATGAGTAGTCAATACACAGTGGAACCCACTTACAGAAAGATCCCTCAAAGAAATAACTTGTTTGAAGGACACATTTTCTCTTGAAATCCAAAAGACTTGCAGGAAAATGTGTGCAAGAGTTGCCATTAACAAATAACCACTGAAGGCATAAACCTGCAGAACTGCAGTATATTTCTAGTGACCGAACTGTGAATCATAATCATAAATAGACCAGTTATATTTTCTGTGGATGTAGGTTATGCATTTCATTATTGCTTTTTTTTTCCTCCCTCTAATGCCACAGAGAGAGAAAAAGAATGGCCATATAAATTCTTAAACACTTTAGCTGCAGGCTTAGCCTTGGAGGTGTGATGATATTCCACAGATGCTAAAGCACACAGGTCTTAACAGCATTTAATACATTTGCATCCACACTGCAAGCCAGAAACATAAATAATAAAAATGATAAATATACTGTTCAGAAATGGCGAAGGTAATGCACGTTTGTATCTCCCAGCTACTATTTAAAGGAGTAGTGCAGGCAGCCAGCAAATGCCATGTTAAAAAAAAATACACAGCTTTAAAAAAAAAATAAATAAAATAAAATAAAATCAACACAACAAAAATCCCCAACCTAAACCCAGATTCGAACAAAGCACTACAGCACTATTCTGCATTAGCAAAGAGATAGGTAGCTTAGCCTACATATTGAAATTTTATGAGATATTGACGGTTTCAAACGAAGGCAAAAAACACTGCCTTCCAAAAACTGCCCCCAAATTTTGTGCCAAAAATCAAAATAAGTCTTTTATGGAAGACTGGAAAATATTGGGCTAACTGCAAGAGAAAAAAATACTGACTCCATTTAGAGTAGGGCCAAACACAAGGCCAGTTATTTGTGGCATGTTTTGCTTGAATCCATGCTTGGTCTCCAGTTCTGGGTCAATACTTTTACTGGGTTCACCCCAAAGACCCAAATAACTGTAAACACTGTAAAAGCTGGAAATAAACTTAACAGCTCCAGACCCTTTGTGACTGTACTTTTGTACTTCCTAAGTCGATTCAGCAAAGAAAACTAGAAAGTTTCAGAAGCCTTTGAGCTTAGTTGATTTGGTTAAAAAAAAAAAAAGATAAAAAGGAAATTCAGAAGTCTAGATGTTTCATATTCAGTACTCAAATATTATAGTGGGGAAAGAAGCGTGCTTATTTCTGTCAAGTAGTGAAAGTGCCTATTTCCAGCATTCTGAAGGAAAACCCCAGGCACTCAGGAACCAGCAGCCAGGTGGCACAGCCCACCTTTCAGTAGAATCTCCAGGTGCTCTGTTCCTGTACGGACACCTCGAATGTGCAATGACAGTTCATCAAAAAGCTGCATCGGTTGGAAAAAATAGATCTTCAATCGCCAGTATGGGCACAGCTCCCACCACGTGCAGTTGCCAGCTCACAGCCCTTCCAGAAGCTCCCACGCTCTCACATTTGTATGAACTCACCCCGGACCACCTCGGTGGTGGGTTATGGCTGGGTTACGCTGTACGGTCAGCCCAGACCACACATGCAAACCCATCCCTGCTTACTGACTTAAAACGAGGATTTAGTCAGCTCTCAACACCTAGAAGATCCTGCTCTTAGGTCATGGAGAAATTCAGATCTCTGCTGTAATACTGTAAATTCATAATTAACTACGTGGATGGAAGAAATAAGCACATATAAATATGTGAACTGTGTGTATGTGATTTTTCTTTATTGTTTTCCTCTCATAATAGAGGGAAAATCAGTTATATCTGGAAGTTTGGACTAGTACTAGCACTGAAAAGTGCTAATATTAAGAATGTAATAAGACTGTATTAAGAATGAATTGGCTTTGAAAATGAGATGCTGTGACAAAATCACTGTAATTACACTTAAAAAATCACTTACATTTTTATTTCAGCATTTTCAGCACCCTGCTGGTACTAAGTGACCTCCAATCATATCGTAAACATTAAATTGCACCCTTTGCCTTTCCATTTTTCTTCAAAAATTTGGTTTTTAACAGGTCTGTCACTGTTCTTTTTCCATGAGCATTTTTTCTCTAGTATTTAACTCATCAGCTGTGGCAGCTTGCATTGCTTATCAAATCCAATATCCCATTATTGAAATCATTATCTAGCCATAAAAACACATTGATTTGTGTTTACTGTTAATATTTTACAGCTTAAATCACATTTTCCTCACCAGAAGCATGATTTGGTGCTCAATTCTGTCATCCTAGCTCAGACTGAGCTGCTGCAATGAAGCCAGTGGAATGGCAAGACTCAGTGTAGCACAGGGGTAAGATTCTTAACTAAAGACAGAAACTTTTGAAGAACTTTATTTGAATTATTGCTATCATTCTGAAGCTCAGCTGCTACTGAAGGCAGTGGGAACTGCTCTAGAGAAAGCCCAGTAACTAGTTTTATACAGGCTCAAACTGTGCTCACCTTCATTTCCCTTCCTCACAAAGCAGCTGTGGAGTGCTACAGGGAAAGACATGCAGGGCTCTTCCAAAGGATATGGGAAAGCTCTTTGCAAAAGTCTGACCTAGAAATAGTGTCTCACTTGAAAATGAGCCTCCTGAACAGCTGTTCTCAAAGGGATGCTTCAGTAAAGACATCTAAATTTCAGCCTGGGTCCACCAGTGTAATTTTGGTATGCTGGAGCCCTGCCCCCACAAGGTGGGACTTTGAGGAAAGATTTAAAGTCAGGAACATAACATTTGGAAAATGTCAGCCAGCTACTAACAGAGAAAAATCACCTAAAATGTGTATTTCTGAAGCAATTGCATTGCTAGAACTTTTTTTCCAGTGGCATTTTCTTCAGCTGCGGCCTGTGTTTGATATTCTTCAGAATTTTTTTTTTTTTTTTTTACTGGATTGCTTTTCTCCCATAGGAAAAGCACCTCTATATATTCGTTATTGGTTTGCATTCCTCATCCTTTGTCTGGTGTCTTTAAGAAATTAATTTCCTTCATGGAATAAACATCAGTCCTACGTGGAGGGGGAAGAGCCCTGGGCAAGGCTTTTTTCTTTGTTTACTCTGAGACACTGGAGCACCTCCCCGATGAAGACAGGCTGAGAATGTTGGGGCTGTTCAGCCTGGAGAAGAGAAGATTGTGTGGAAACCCTATAGAAACCTTCCAGTATCTGAAGGGGGCTGCAAGGCAGCCAAAGAGGGATTCTTCAGCTGTAGAGACAGGAGAAGAGGGAATGGCTTCAAACTGAGAGATGGGGAACTTAGTTTAGATATATGGAAGAAATTCTTCACTGTGAGGGTAGTGAGGCACTGGCACAGGTTGCCCAGAGAAGCTGTGGCTGCCCCATCCCTGGGAGTGTTCAAGGCCAGGTTGGATGGGGCTCTGGGCAACCTGGTCTAGTGGAAGGTGTCCCTGCACATGCAGGATTGTTGGAACTAGATGTTGTTTAAGGTCCCTTCCAACCCAAACCATTCTATGATTCTACCTGTATAGCCTGTGGTGTTTGGGTCTCCATTAAACAGTTTGGGTTAGAAATGACTCAAAATTTTAATATAAAGGTAATTTGCTTCTATGCCTTACACTACACATTAGCAGTAATAGGAAAGGCACTAAAACATGGGCAATACTTAAATTCTGTTAAGATTAGTGCTCCAATATTCCACAAACATGTTGGGCTCTCCAAACATAAGATATCTTGTAATTATAAAATTGCTATTTTATTATAGTTCCAGTTAGTTCTGTACAATAAGTCCTCATTACAAAATCTCAGCTCCTCTTAGGCCTAGCACAACTTGCTGCTGGTGCTTCAGGACACACATCCTGGAGCAACATCAGAGCGGTTCAGTGGTTCTTACTTCCCTACACATCACAGAGCAACATTTATGCTAGTAGCTTATGCAGATGCTAATATATGGGTTATCAGCATAAATCCACTGCTCAGTATGGGAAAAACCTCTAATTCACCCACCAGGCCTCTAAAAGCTCAAAACTGAAACTATTCCTGATATTGCTACCCAACCCAGCAGCTCTGGCTTCTCCAAGACCTAAAACATTAGATGAGCCCAACAAATCAGACAGGGGCAGCACCGCTGCCAAATCCTAGCTATGTGAATTCCATGTTGCCCACTAAAAAGCATTGCCTGAGTGCCTAATCCAGCCAGTTTAGGCAGACACTGCACCTCTCATCACGGGATGCTGCACCATGGAGCTGGGCATGGCTGTGCTGGGAAAACAAATCCCTCCTTTTCTTGTTTGGTGGGGAAGTGCTGCAAAGCACTTAGGCATCCCCATGAAATGAAAAGGCTTGTTAAAATCAGATGTTATTTAACACCCCTTTCAACATGCTGATTTTTACATTTCTGAGAGGAGAGGTAACAACAGCTGTGCTGAGAAAGGAGGGGTTTGCTGCAAGTACTGAGGAAGGATCCATGTCCTTGCTCAGAGCCAAACACTGAGGCAACACCCACAGATGACTCCAGAGATGTGCAGGGGGACTCTAAGGAGCTCACTTTCTTTGGTTGAGCTCACCCTTCCTTGGATCACTGTTTAATCATCCCAATTATTTATTTTTCTTTTGCTTCAAGAACTCCTGAAGATAATCCAAAGTTGCTTACACAGGTCATGTTGCTATTCAGTGAACACACATACGTTGATACTCACACAAAAGAAACAACAAAATTAGTTAACAGCAATAAACTTTTGGTGTAAAACAAATGGAACCATGGGATGACAATTTGACATGAGGTAAAGATTCACTCTTCTACAGATCCACTCTGTCTGAGTACGTTCCTTATCCTATGCCTCTCTCTTCCAACAGTCATCCCCACTTACTGAATGACAGCTCCTGTAGCCTTCAAAACAACAGTGTTTGTATGGCAAGCCAAATTCACTTTTGCAAAAATACTGGGATTTTTGGGGGCTGTTTTGGTTTGGTTTTGGGGAACAGATACAAAAAGACACTTTCTGTAAATACTGAGAATGCCTCTAAGTAGATTTTTTTTAGCTGCTTGCAGACCTAATATGATTCAGCACACCAAGAGTCCACTTCTTGACCAGACCAGACCAGACTAGGCCAGACTTTGTGGTCCTCGCCCTCCAATGGCGAGAAGATACGCCACTATCCCAAAAGCAGTCTACTCCCCTGGAAGTTCCCGAAACTTCATTCAAGCTTAAATGTCAAATAAACTTGGTACTGGTATTTTGTACAACTATTAATATCATCAGCACCTAACAACCTGATGTATGTAATTTATCATAAATTTTAAACATTTCTGTAGGGACGTCTGTTTTACATTATTGACACATCACTGGTAAAACCAGTTGCTTACACAGTAGAATTAAAAAATGAAAACTCCAGAAACAAAAATGCAAGCATTATTTAAAACTGAAAAGATTATTATAAATATTGTGTTAATGCCCTTCTAATAGTTAAAGAAAAATGAAATGCTAAACCAAGTTTTATTAAACCATAGTTTCTATGATATCTTCTTTTCCATAAGATTGTCGCATGTTTCATTTTACTAACTCTGAAAACACTGCTGGAGTTAACTATAAAATAGGAAGCAGTTTGGGTTTTTAAAATCATGCTTCACAGTAAAATTTACTGATTCAGATAAAACTGCATCACTTCAAAGCCTAATGTGTAAAACATTTTTATCTCACATGCTAAGAAAGACCAGGTTGAAGAACACTTTTGACTAACAGAGCATACTGACTTGATCTACTAAACACACAGCTCCACACAGTGACAGCCTGTTTTGGAACAGATTCCTTTATTTTTGGAAATCTATAGTGTTACTCAGAAAATACTTTAAAAGTGAGTACATACAAAGTCAAATGTGTATATCCAGTCCTGCTGAACTCAGTGGGATTCAATGTATTTAAACCACTGCACCCACAGAGCATTTTGCTGGATGAGAGCTGTACAAAAATATCAACATCTGGATTAAAGAATAAGCATCCAAAAAATTCATATCTAAATCAAAATTTTAGCATGGTTCTAACTGCTTTAAGTGCTTAGATAACACTATGTACTTGGACAATCACGTATGGGGAACACATACCTGGCATTTAGCAGTAAATGTGGTTGGAATCTGCCTGACTGGGAGAGGGACATGGAAATCTGATGGACAGAAAACAAGGTTAGTTTTGGAGACAGGGATCCAAAGGAAATGTGAGTGCCTCCAGCTCCACTGAACAGCCACCCGCAGAATCTGAGCACCATCTGCAGAATTCTCTTCTCTCTCTGCAAACTAACTATTGAGACAAGGAGAATATCCTTATTGGAGTCTTAAAAGTCACTCTCCTATAGCTGAAAGCTCTCTGTGTGGCAGAGCAAGCATTTTGCCTTTTGCTCTTCATCTCCCATTTACACACCTGCACCTGGCAAGGCCTTCTCCTGTCATGGACACAAAGCCCACTGCTGAAGGGCTCCAACTTGAAGAGAGAAGACCATCATGATTTTTGTGGGACTCGGTTCTGAACACTTAACATCCTCCCTTGCTGCTCTCCAGGAGGCCAGGCTTCAGGAGAAGTCAACACAGCATGACACACAGAAGCGTTTCCACATTTGAGAGGTATTTTTTAAACAGTAAAATAAACAAGGAAGGTGGGGGAAAGTAGAGGAAAAACCTCCTCTCTGATCATTAGTGTAAACCTAGTTCTTGGCACACTATGGGAAATTAGTAGCTTTTAAGAAAGGGCTTTTAATTGCTTAATCTAAGTAATGTGGACAATGGCATACGTGTTTTATTTTAGGGTCTATCTAGCCCACTCAGAAAATGTAATGGACCTAATTTTCATTTAGTATAGGTCTGTGCAGTTCCTAAAACATCTAAATGGCTATTAATTTAATCAGGTAATTTAACTATAGCTCTAGAAAAGGCCACCAGCTAGTTGTCACGCAATGATTATGAGGATGACATTTCTATCCCATGATGCCAGAGGCAGACTTTGATACATCATTTTCTTTTTGAAGGTTAAACTCAGATAACCTGCCTTTGGCATTTAATTAGCTACATATTAAACACTCTTTTAATAATAAAATGATTAAAAATTTTATTGCTTCTCAAATGAGGCCCTTTTAGATAGATTTAATGACTTGGTTAGAGCACTGTAGTTTGTGAACCAAACCTTAGTTAGACCAGTATATAGTATAATGATATGCTTTACAGCTTGCAAAATCTGTATTTTATTCAAATGACTGCCATAATCATTTTGGGTAAAACTTATAATGCATTCTTCTGTATTTTTAAGTCTAACTGTTAAATGTCATTGAAAAGTAACGGAGAACCAACTGATTTCAGGATTTAAAGACATGATCAAATTCGGGTAGTCACATTAAGCTGCAGCAGGATTAATGTACTGTATTTTATACAGAAATTGTTTATCCTTTTAAAAATAATTTTTTTCACAGTTCAGTATCTGTAAAAAAACCCCTCATGTTCACCTAGCAATGGTAAAAAAGCGTGAAGTGGCTGACAGTCTCCATTCTTTATTTGGTATAAAAATGTTTGCAATTTAATGAAAACTGACACAAAAAAAGATAATATTTTTCCCATTCCTGCATGGTAATAACAGTGTCATGACTGCAAAATAGCTGTAAGGATAATAATTCCATGGGCTGTGCCCACAGAGCAAATAGTACTACAAGGCAAAGCAAGTACATGGCATTTAAGAATATATATATATATATATATATGTTTTATGTCTGTGTGCATATAGATTTCTCTCTATACTTAAACCAAAGAAGCACCTTATGTACAGATTAAGGTACTTATTAAAAGCTCAAATTTTTGCGGCCAGGAGTTTGGCCTGCCAAAATCCCATCACCTTCACAGCCAGAACTAGGTCATCTCCTCACAGGCAGTTAGGTACTGGCAGAGACGCATAATGTAGGAATCAACCTACCATCCAGTCCCCTTAAAAGTGGTCCCTTAGGGAAGAAGTACATTGTCAGGACAGCTGGATAAAGAGGGAAGATCATCTCCAAGTCTGTCAACCTAGCACTTTTCATGGGCATAAAAATGAATGAGAAAAAACAAGAGCAAACCCAACGAAGAACTGAAAAGTGATATCTCTGAAACTGTACTGCCTTGTCTTCAAGGCTTTGAAAGACTTCTCATGGCTAAGATCCTGCTGGAAAAAAACAGTCTTTCCTCAACATCTACTCAACCCAGCCGTAACAAAGTAAAGCTGGAGCCTTTTAAACCTGCCCTTTCGAAGCAGGAAGGACAAGTTATTTCCTTCACCAACATCTATTTGATAAAGGAAAAGTGGGAGGCCCTTTTAATTTTCAAACTGCCTTAGTCCCTGTCCAGATGTAAATTAGGACAATCTACAAGTTACACTGCTTACAGACTCAGCTGAGATGCCAGAGGGAGTAGAGGTCTACTTCTCCCTGCTCCTCCCGGGTCTCCTGGGCCAGGGCAGGTGTGCACCAGTGTCCTCACCACTGACACCCACACAATTTAACACCTTGGTTTGACACAAGACACCACGAATCTATAGATCAGGGCAGGTGTTTGTGGCAGGGCCACGAGCACGTCACCAGTGCCCTGAGCAGCCTCTCACAGCAGCAGAGGGTACCTGCCTTTGTGCCTTGGTGGTACACCGGCCTGGCATGTCCTCGGAATTTGTAACCACCAGCATACCTGGGCTGTTGGATGACCCTGGTTGCTGTTGTTGGACTTGATCTGCTCCTCTTGTTTAAGTACTGTGGGGTTGAGAAATTTCTGCCTGAGCTTCTCTTTCTGTTACAGTTGCCTCTGGTGTCATCAGCCCTCGGGAAGCAGCCTGCTCCTGCTGCTTCCTGGCAGGGTGCTGGCCAGTACAAAATGTTGGGTTTTGGTTTTGTGGCTTGTTGGGATTTTTGGTAGGTTTTAGTTGTGGGGTTTTGTTTGGTTTGGTTTGGTTTTCTTTACACCTGGCCAGTACTGGTAACTGTCAAGAGTGCCTGTCAATGGTTTCACACAGCATTATGCTGATGTATGGACATTCACAGCATGCTCCCTTCCAGCTTTTGCAGGCCAGACCTCGTTTCGATGTTTAAGATGCCTGCATGCCTAAGTATATGAAGTCTGTAAAAGCGTAAGAGGTGCTTTGCACTTCACATGATGCTTCAGCACCTAACCCATCAAATGAGATAAAACTTTAGAAGTGCTGTCCTGATAACCCAAAAGTAGTACCATATAGTGCATTTACATTTTATAATCTAGACAAAAGTGTTGCCACAGAGGACCACCACAGAAATTTTTCTAGTAGAAATTTTAGTAGATTTAGTAAATTTTTAGCAGGTTATCTGCTCTTGGGCAGTCCTTACAAAGGCAAATGGAGAGCATGTAAAATACCACCATTTCAGTTCAGCTCCACTTTAGTAAAAGGCTGTTAAGCCACTGGGAACCAGAGCCATGTACCAAGAAGTAAAGGTTTTGGAGACTATTTCTTCTCATACTTAGCAGACACTTTGCTTCAAGAGACAGTTTATCACTGGGGTGACGACACTCACACTGTTGCCTTGGCACCACCCTTTTGTGAAGGGTGGGAGAAAAAAAATCTCTCAGTTTGTCCTCAAGAAGGTGCAGATTTCCACTCATGAAGAATGATGGTGGGCAAGAAGACAGGCCAAGGATTTTCTGAAGTATTAGATCTACAAGCATGTCAGGACAAAAAAAAACCAAATAAAAATAAAGTAGTATGTCTAGACTTCCTTTTCAGTATAATTCATTTTAAGCATGCCTTCCAAAACTGCTATCTTTTCCAGGACGACTTTAGTTTCCTTGGGTTTTTGTTGTGGAAGTTGAACCTTCCTTTTCAAACCACCTAACTCTACAAGCTATTGTTACTTGAAAGCAGAGCAATAAAACAAGCAGCAAATCTGTCTTAAAATGCAAATGCCCTCTTTCAGTCATGCGTGTGCCTGCTCTGGGACCATGCCCACCTTCTGCAAAAATTCCTAGGCATATCAGCTTCCATATTCTCATTTTTCTTTGTGAATAATGGCTATCCCTTTTCTTATGTTACACTTCTGTGCCCAGCTATTCAGTTTCTGCTTTTTCACAGGGGAAAAAGCTATGATCTTAACATCATGGGATGATACTCCAGTGTATTATTTTGCTATGCATCTCTGCTGCAGGTGAACTAGTGAGTGAAGAAGGTTCAGGCAACACTTTCTCTTTTTACTCCCGTTTTGAAACTGTGCAGAATTTTCACTATTTGAATACTACGAAAGGACTTCCTAGTGTGGTGGATTACATGGCCAAAGACTAAATCTATACCGAAATACAAATTTTTAGCCCTTTTGTGCCTCTTGCAGTGTCCATCTGGACTAGCCAATGTGAATATAGGGCAGAAGCTGTCCCCCAGTGATGCCACCAAGCAGGCACTTGGGTAAAAGGCTAACTTTGGGAAACTCTGCCTGCCTGCAGTGATGCTCATGTTTCACCCAATTTATTCAAATACACCAGGTATAGCTAAGCCAAAGGTATTTTATTAAGGGTGCCATATTAATGGTTAAGCCAAGGTAGCCACATGTTGCAATGAAATAAAACTTTTCCCTTTCCCCTGGGCATGTGATCCCACACTCCCCAATACCCTACAGAGTCAGTTCACAACACCAATAAACATCTCGCTAGGCAAGGAGGAAGGTTTTGGGTTGCACAGTCAGCAAAGCTGGCTTACTCAGGGATCTGACACACCCCAGAGCTGGCCTAAGGGAACAAAGCTGTGACTGGGACCAGGATGGTCTCTTTCAACAACAGTGAGCCTTTTGCTGTCATCAAATTATGTCCTAAATAGGAACTGAAACATCGAAATACCTCTCCAGCACTCCTTCAATAGAAAGATAAAATGCAGCTGTAATTTGTTGAGAAAAGGCAGTAATCCAACTTTGTAAAAATCATAGGTAATCACGTAACAAGACTATAAGCATTCCAGAATCATCACATGATATTTGATGACACAAAGAGATCTGCAATTTATACTTTAACTCCAAGCTACCTGCAAAGTAGTAGCAAATACAAAGTGGATCTGAAAACAAAGTATACTGCACTCAGAAACTGCAAGAACTTCAAATATTCAAAACTACATTTCTAATTACTTAAAACCACCCACAAAAAAAAAAAAAAACAACAAAAAAAACCAAACCCAAATAACCCAAAGCTCTGCATGTGAAGTTACAAGCTCATCCCATGATTAAGAACTGGCAAACTAACTATTTGAAAAAGAAAGTACACTAATAGCACTGTGCCAGCAATGATCAGAAGTACAACACTAAAAAATAAAAAAAAAGGGAGATGAGATGCTTCCATACAAAAGCTCAATGCAAAATATCATGGGGTAAATTAATCTTTCCTTTGACTTCAATGGCCTTTCTGTGAGGAGTAAAGTGTCTAAATTTAAGAGGCAGTTTTTTGCTAAGATAATTGGAAACAGAAAATAAAGCTACTAGGATTACAACTTTACCTCCAAAACCCATATGAATTAGAAAAAAAAAAAAAAAGTTATCTTTGAAATCCCAGGATTGGTACCCCATCATTTACAGAAGAGTATCTGATTTCCTACCTCATTTTCTATGGACAGAAATATCCCCTTCCTACTCTCACAACACTTATCAGACTTATATTTGCTTATGTTTTTTCTTTAGGAAGTAGAAGGTTGTGAAAGCCACTATGAACTTGATATGCTTACTTATGAAGGAGAAGTCCAGTGGAATTATACATATAGTTTTATTCTTCATTTGGAACCTGAATAAATAGAAAACACACAACTATAAAGAAAATTATACAATGAAGAAGACTTATATTCAGAAAGATATGTGGTTTGACCAATAAAAATTTGACATAATTGTTTTAAAAATATTTACTGTTTAAAAAGTTAAAGTCACACTATTAGTTTAGCATCACTTTTTGTGACTTGAAATACCAGAAAAGAAGTATAGAAAAGATAGTACAAATAGGTAGCATTTTTACATTTCAGTATTCTTTAGCTCTGAAGCTAACAGTGAAGTTTAGTGGTTTTCAATCTCTGGGCTTTTTTTGGCACATTTTGGCAAGCTGTAATGCAATTTGTATTGCTTTTCTTTTAGAGGATGGTTTTATGGCCAGAGCTAGAAAGCAGCTGAATGACAGTTCCGAGCTCAGAAGACAAATACTGGTGTGGAGTTCCACATGTTTACAGCATGTAATGCTCCTGGCAGAATGAAAACAAACCCAGGAAAGTGTAAGGTTATTAAATTTAGGTGTGTTTTAACCCCAGCCAGCACTCAAGTCCCACACAGCCGCTCGCTCACTCCCCCACCATGGGATCAGGGAGAGAATCAGAAGGGTAAAAGCTGGAAAATCCATGGGTTGAGATAAAGACAGTTTAAGAAGGAAAGCATACAAGCAAAGAAAAACCAAGGAATGAATTCACTGCTTCCCGTGGGGAGGCAGTTGTCCAGCCATGTCCAGGAAAGCAGGGCCTCATCACTCTCCAAAGTTCACCTGAAAAACAGAGCATCTCTTTTATATGAAGTTCTGGTTCAGCCCCTGGTGGCCATAAGAGCTTCTATGAGTTAAAGGATCACCATGCAAATAGGAATCAGGATGTGCTTTCTTGGCATGACTCTATTTAACCCTGAAATTACTTTTTCTCCTTAAACTGGGTGAGTAGATTCTACTGAATACTACTTAATTTCCAAATGAAAACTAGTTTATCCATAAGTACTCATATTTAAATTCATATTACTTTTTCTACTATTCTATGTAAGAACTGAGAATTATGTGTACAATTTGTTCCTGAACCCCAAGTCTCAAGACCTGAGACAATAGAGCAATATACTCTTCCAGCATATGCTTTGGCCTGTGCCAGAAAACACATGATCCTTTTGTTTTATTCCTGGCTTATTGCTCAAAATAGTAAGGAAGTGATCACTTGTAAGTAAATATTTTAAATTTTTAGGCATATTTTGATCAAATATTTGTCTCATACAGAGTGATGAAAGACCCAAGTTGACTGCTTTTGTGGCAATAATGACTCAGGAGCATTGAGGATGTGATTCACTCTCTGCTGATAACCCAGTTGACCAGTTGACCAGTTTTAATATCTCTTTATCTCCAATGGTAGCTCCAAAGAGGAAAGCTTTCCATACAGGTTACACATTCTCAGAAGTCTACCGAGCTCAGCTGCTGTGCTCAGCCACTCATACAAGATGCAACACTGCACTTTCATTACTGAAAATTCTTTGCCTCTAGCAGTCTCTGTTGCAGAAGAAAAGTTGGATGTGCCCAGTGGATGGGAGCATTTGCTCCACTGAGGAATAAATTACTGGTGCAGAAGGCCAAAAGAGAAATTGCTGCAATTTTTTTTTAAATATATATATAAACTTCCCACAGACATGCACAGCTTATCCTGTGTAGGGTAACAGCAAGTATTCTTGCTTTTACATAACTAAGTAAAATCCATCTCTGCCTGACAACTACTACTTGCAAAGCACAGGAGCTTTCCTTTCCTTATGTCAAGTACATGAAATGTTACTCCCCACCCACACAACCCCCAAACCCAAAGCTGTTGTTTCTCTGCACACTTGCTGCTTTGCTGTCTCCCCTCAAGGGCAGAATCTTGGGGGTTTCATGTAATTTGTATGAAAATGTAATGCTTTCCAGCTCTTTCATTTATGTTATGCAAAGTCAGTATTCTCCTCTCCAGAATTTAAAGCATACCCAGTGAAACTTGACAGGTAAGGGAGGGTAGGTGGAAGAAGGTCTTAGAGGTCTGAGAAAGCGAATATAATTTACAACGCCCAAACCCATAAAACCTCATTAAATATGTAAAGGCAGCATACCTACCAGGAGAGGAAACTGGGTAGGGCTGGCCCCAAGCACAGAGGACGTGCTCCACAGAGACTCCCCGGTGACCTTCAGTGGGGAGAGGACTGTGTGTCAGAGAGCTTTCCTGCGCTGGGGCTCAAGTCTTGTGGGATGCTCTCCAGCAAGGCAAGCTGCCAGGACAGCTCGCCATTCGCCCTCCCCCTGCATCAACAGTGGGTGAAATGTGGGGTCTGTGTGTATATTTGTCCACTGTGCCACTCCTTTGCTTGGCAGGGATTGCTGGCATGAATGAGAAATCATTACCCTGCAGCACTACATTTAAAAACCATTCCTGTGAAGTATCCGTGATTTTTTTGCAGTTTCTGCTGTAGATCTGATTATATGGTGTTCTGAGCATGTAGGTAGGGTGTAAGAAGTGTAGCTGTCCTGTGAACTATGATCCACCACGGCCCAGGAAAGCCCATCATTGGGCAGAACTTACCCTTGTCTCTCACTAAATCCTTCCCCAAGTCCTCTCAAACTAATTATAAGAAGAGAAATATTAAAATGCATCTAGGAAAATGAGTCTAGGAAATGCTTAATATCAACAAATAAATTTTTCAGACAAATGCTGGTTTTGGACTTTTCCAAGCATGTCACACAGTCAGCAAACGGGGCCCATTTCTATGGTAAGAAAGAGCGTCCTTAAAGAGCCCACACAGACAGGTACAGAGCCAGATCCTACACTTCATGGATTAAATCATATGTCCACTGGTCAAACAACAAGAACCATTTCCAAAGATTTCCAAATGCCTAGCATTCTCTAAAAGGAGGACTAAACACATATGATTTACTATGGCACCAGCTGAAATCCATCATTGTCCTTTTAGTTCCTTATCCTTTTTTCCCCCCTCTCTCTCCTTTCTGTTTCAGTGAAGAAAAGAAAGGTTCCATCATAAGCATGGCACCCAGCCTCTCAGCTTTACTATGAATATGAAAAACAATTGCTCAAAAGAAATGTACCTGGCTCTATGCAGGTCTCTAAAACACAAGATGCAGTGAAAGAGCTGTCACAAGTCTTACTGCCAGTATAAAAAAAAAAAAAAACTCCGGGGTTTTTCCTTTGCATGCTTCACATCTAATCAATTTACAGCCTGACAGTATTCCTAGAAAACCTTCTTTCTCACTGTATAAAGGCCTGATATTCAAGCATTTTTGAGTGATAATTCAATAGGATTAAATTACACTCATGTGACAGCTCAACCTCACTAATGAGGTATGTTTCAGTAAACTGTTGACAGAACTGTCTGGAAGGCTTCTTTAATTTACCAATATGTAACAACATGGGAAAAGCATTAGTCAACTAGATGAAGATGAATAAGCACTGGGGTCTGGGGGCATTTTGCATTAACACATGACAACCTAAAAGTGTTTTTGTCATTTGCTCTTTTTAGCCCAAGGCAGTCACTGAATAACTGGTACCTGTTAGTGTGATTGACTTACCAAAGCAACAGAAGGGATTATATTTACAAATGTCTGTATGGAAAACAAGCCAGAGAAATGTCTTTCTTTTTTCTCAAAAGATAACAGTTGTTCTGTGGGAAGATGTCTTACAGCTACAGCCAGGCTGAAAGAACATTTAAATCTCCTCAGCCTGCCAGAGTGCTACGTCAATTATTTCATTTCAGAGGTTCTTTAAGACTAGAATTTTTTTAAGCTTGTTTAAGACTAGAATTTTTTTAAGCTTGTTTAAAATATATAATTCCACAGAGCTGTGGACTAGCAATAGTATATACGACCTTTTACTAAGCAGAAAATGTAAAAGGAAGAGTAAAGGATGCAGAGACAAACTCTATGGCTTCAAGTGACACAAAACTCTTCATTTGTACCAGTTTCTGCACATACACTGCTATTAGCATGTTTAAATAGAAGCTGGGGGGGTACTTAACGAACTGATGACATAATTAAGCTAAGGAGAGACTTAGGGACACTAAAATGCATATGAAAGCGAAGACAAAGCAATGCCAGTAATTTTAAATGTGCAGCTTCCTGTAGGTGTAAATCAGTGCAGGCAATCTTAAAGATGTGATGAAAAGTCTCTTGCCTGATGCACTCAACTAATGTATCTGCCACATTTTTAAAACTAGGGAGGTTAAATACTTTCAAATAGCATAAGATTTAAGCAAAACAGGTTGCACCATGAGTGATGAGAAGTGGTCCACTGAAGGAAAAGTCTGCCTTTCTATTTAATCAGGTTTCATATCCGGTGTGTGTGTGGATTTTATTGTGCTCTTCCTTGTTTTCACCTGGTGCAATGCTCACAGATCTGTGAGTTTACTTCCCTAACAGGGACTGTCTGCTTCAGAAGAATTAAAACTTTTCTTGATGGAGGGGGAAGAAAAGACAACTGAACCAGAACACAAGATTTCCAGTGTAGTGGAAACAAGATAAGCATCCTAAAATAGGACTGTGGTAGGATGGAGGGGCAGCGGGAGATTTTGTAGGCTTACCAAAAGAAAAATTGAAAGGCTGAATTCACTTGAGTAGGAATCAGACCCCAAAATCATGTAGCTGTCTGATTATATTGAATTTCAACAATATGAAAAGAAGAGAAACAAAAGGCATAAATGAATCTTGCCATGAGTAAAGCTGATGAGGTTAAGTGATAGATAACCACCGAGCCGAGTCTTTTAAAAGATTCATCTTTTCCCATTTGGATTTGTGCTAGTCTGCTGCTGAGGGCTACAATTGCCTTAATTTTTTCCATCTGTACTGGCTGTACTACCTGAAATCACCATTTCTTTCATCTGTTCCTTATTAAAACTAGACTTTATCTCACCAAGGTAACCCTATTGTCTGTGACCACAAAATGAAAAATCCCAAGTT
The DNA here is from genome assembly GCA_013397845.1 of Melanocharis versteri. Classification (NCBI taxonomy): domain Eukaryota; kingdom Metazoa; phylum Chordata; class Aves; order Passeriformes; family Melanocharitidae; genus Melanocharis; species Melanocharis versteri. The sequence continues at coordinate 541,599 of VZTG01002531.1, forward strand.
TTAACATCAGTGAACAGCCCTCCTCAGTCTCTTCAGCATTTCAGACTGGTAAATACGACTGATGAGAACAAAAAAGGGCTACTTAGGTAACATCTGGGGAGTAGCACAACTGCTGTAGTCTCATGCTGAGTGTCCCTGTCACCTCCCTGTCACGGACACACCGACACCGCTGGCTCTATGCAGCAGCAGATACACAGAACAACACAGGCATGATATTAAGGACAACCTTAAGAGTGTAGAGTAACCCACATTTTGGTCCCTTCACACAAGTTACTTCCTACAAAAATAAAAAATACTGAAGGTCTGGTGCTGGCAGGTGCTTCTGTCCTCCTCTGCCAGCAATCCTCTGCACTCCTTCCCCTGCGACCTCCTCTCTTTCCGGCTGCAGTGCTGGTGTTTTGTATGGGCTGTGCTCTCCTTCACAGCAAGTACTGGGGTGCCAAGAACTTTTGACTGCATTTGCAAAACTGTTTTGAAAATGTATGGAGAAATGTCTCAAATGACAAATATCCAGAAGAAGGAAGGGGGGAGGGGAAAGGTGATTCTCATATATATAAGAGCTTGCTTAAAATTGTTTCTGAAGAACCTTGCACCTTGCAATCCCACTGATGGCTGATTGAAAGCACTGATGCCACAAAAGTGGAGTAGAAAAATAGATGCGTGCTGTGCCGATAATGTATCTTTTTTAACAGTCATAGTCTCTGGGGCTAAAAAGGGCTGGTGCGTGACTTTGTCTCTTCCTTTCTTTCCTCAACTCAGATGGAAGTGTATTTATTATGCAGCAATCTGAAACCTTTTTGTCACAGAAAGTTAACTTTTTTCCCATTGAGTTTTACTATTTATTGGAAAGGGGAATTACTTACAACGTTTTCACAACTGCAGTGCCAGAGTAGCTCACAGTCCTGGTGCATTCATTGTCACAGAATTACCTGAAGGAGGGGTAACACTATTACCTACACTTTATGTATGGCAGAACTTGAGTTCAGAAGCTGGTGCATTCAAACTCAGTGACTTGCCCAAAATCCCATAAACTTCTCTGCCACAACAAGGCCCTGAACTTGGGCCACCCAAGGTTGTCTATATGGAAAAATCTGCAATTCAAAGAGTTTTCTTTTCAGACAAACCAGCTTCTGAAAACACCTAATTCCCTTTTTAATTGGCTCTTAAGTTTACCAAATGTCTACAGCTACCAGACGACCGCTTGAATAATCCTCAGGATGACATGATCAGGCATGTTAATAAGTCTATTGATGGCTTTAAGTGTTTTTCCTCTTCTGCTATTTATTAATAATAATTTTTAACTATGGTGTAACTAGTAAGTGATACTGAAAAGGCTTGCATGCATTGGCTAGCCGGGGAAAGGCTAAGAGCCCTAGCACCCAAAATACCAAGAGGAGTATTTGTCCAGCTTGTTGAAAACACAGGAATTCATTTTTTTTTTAAAGCACAAAACTTTCCTAGCTAGTCACCGGTATTCCTCAGGAATAATTTCAACTGGTTTCCAGGGGAAACAGGCAGGAATCTCGTAAATTTGTTCCTGCCCATGAATACTTGACCCCTTACAGAAGCAGAACTTTGATTATAAGGAGAGGTGCTCCTTCAGAGGCCAGAGATCATAGGTTTCCTCCCTTTTCCCTTCTAGAAAAAATACTTGGAATTAGTAGGACTCAAGAAACCAGTCTGATCTTCTGTAATGAAAAGCAGCTTTTTTCAAGTCTATCACATGTGTTGCCAAAAATAGGTAAAAAAGGAGGGAAGGTTAAAACACTGACTGCAGTCTCATTTACTTTTGGATGACAGAAGGCAGCTTCAGAGCACACACGAACCTAAACCGCTTGTCTTCCTTGATGAGGCAGCATATAGGGACATCCATGGATTGTGAACTATATTGTGCTTTCTCTCACACCCCATGACTTTCTCAGGCCCAACAGATGATGCTAGGGAAGTAAATGTAGCTGAATGAGCACAAAGATCTAATTCATGTAGGCTCTGTAAGTACAGAGAACCACAGAATATTCTGAGTAGGAAGGGATCCACAAGAATCATCAACTCCAACTCTTAAGCGAATGGCCCGTACTGGGATCAAACCCACAACCTTAGCATCATTAGCTCTAAGCAACCACATCACAGACATCCAGCAGTGGAGTCACCAGTGGGTCAAATTGACACTCCTCTGGCACATGAACAGAATGACTAAGTTTGTACTCAATACAGGGGAAGAAACTGGTCAGTGCAGAACTTGAAGTAGGACACTGGGGTGCCAGAAAACCTGTTTTCGAGCGCTTCTTCCCCAACGACACCAACATGCACACAGCCTGAGCTTGCTTGCACTGCTCAGCCTCTCCAGCACCTTCAGCAAACTCCACAGGGCACACAGAGCAGAGATCGGCAGCCTCCCTTGCTCCATCCCATAAGGGAGGGACAGCAACACCATCACATCTTCCCGACAGTTTTATTGTGCAGTTCCAGAGCTGGATCTTGGGGCTATTTTCTCTCTGTGTTGAAACATCCATGAGTTATTAATTTACTATAGGCCTATCACTGTCTTGATTCTTTTGTTCAGTGAAGAGTGCCGTAAGTCAGTGTCCTTTTTTTTAGGACTGTAACATGAGCACTTTTACAGGTGGCAATGCCCTTGGGCAGGATATCTGCAAAACCTGCACTTTCCAGTCCACAGGCAGTGCAGGCAACTGCCAGAAATGGCAGTCAGCTCCACCCTGTCCTCTTTGGCTCCAGCTCCTGGAACACAAGTCCCATTCCTATCTCTGCTGACCAAGGGTAACCTCTGGAGCAGAGGCGATGAGCTGGGCTGGAGATGCAGCACCTGCACATGAGTCAGCTGCCCGGGGTGGCTCCTGCCTGCAGGTGTGGGCCTGAACAGCAGTGGAGCAATGACCACAGGTAACACCCACCTGGAGGCATCTCATGGCCAACAAGCACCTGAGCAAATAGCTCAGGTCCCACCTTGTCCTTCAAAACATGTCCTTATTCATGTTAGTGCAGCACCACCTGACACAAGACAGAGAAGAGGCACCATCCCGAAAAATTTGTAATTGTTCTAACAAGCACAGCACCTATCCTTAAAATCCACATTGCTTGTTTGCAATCCATGGCCTTGAGATGCCCCGAGAGAGTAGCTGGGTGGGCAGAGCGTGGCTATCCTGATCCATCTTTCAGCTCAGGGAGAAAAGCACACCCTAAGCTGCTTCCGCTGCTATCACTCTGCTGCTGCAGCTTGGAGAACTGACAATTCCAGGTCTGCTGCCCTTATCTGCTACAAGATCTGCCAGCCAAAAGATGACACACACGTCTTGTTATGACAAATTGCTTAATTACAAGTTTGGCAATATGTAATACTTTGTATTTGCTGCTATCGTTAAAGCTGAAGAAAATGAAAAAAACATCCATTACCCTGAGAAAAAAGTCTATTCTTACAATAAATTTCTGATAAAGAAATGAAGTAGGTTCAAGTTTAATCACACCAGCAGTAAATCAAATATCAAATTTAAAATAACGAATTACAAAGAGCCTCCTCACAGTCACTTAGCATTGATAAATTAGTAATGTAATATTAAATTATTCATTTTTTTTTTCCTTAGGAGTATAATGATATACTGTACACAGCACTGATAATTTACTTAGGCTGAGTCCATTCATTTAATTATGCTGCTAAACTTGGTAGGCCAATTGGTCATCATGAGAGTTTCCAGGCAAGCTAATCACAAATATATAGAACATGTCCCTTATTGTCCCCAGCGGCTAAGTGCTAAAATGCTATTTAGTGCTCAGAAGGTTAATGTCCTGCTTATGTAAATTGTCCAATTTAACATTCAGCAGCAGTATCATAAATTCTGGCTCCAGGATTTCATTAAACGTATGTTCAAACTAGTTGACCTTAAAGGTTAACAAGCACAAGTTAAACAGGACAATTATTTAACTCGCTTCTTATCAAGAGACTGAAGCGCTCTAGCCATTTAATAGTTATGCATACTTCACAATTAGAATTCTTAAAAGGTCTCTGATAAAGCGGCAGGTCATGAATTTTCATAAGGATGTCAGATAATAACTATTTATCTGCACTTGTTTTTCTTTCTTATAAACTTAAACTTTGATCTTAACATTCAATTAGAAATGATTCCACAGAGAAAGACTAGGTGACTCAAGGAGCTTGTCTTCACATTAATTTGAATCTAAATTAAGCTTTAAAAACATTGCATCCATATTGTCTCCTACAGAAATTAATTCAGAAGTTAGCGACCTATTCTTCATGCAAAAACCACTTCAGCCTTTCAGCATCAGGCGATCGAAAACCACTGAATGCCAAATTATTACATCAGGTTAACAACTGCATTTTAATGCAAATCATAGGAAGAAAACTCTCCCTATACATCACGAAATAATTTGTATCATACACAATCAACCTGCCTCGTACTGTGTTAACCAAAGATGAAGACAGATTAGCCGAGATCATTCCTTTTTCACGCTGCCCTATTTCTCACACAGCCTCTTTTCCGGAGGCTTTGGTGAAATATGAACAGCAGCAGCTCCTGAAAGCGGCTGCCACAGCCACCGCTACCTATGGCTGTGGTGATGCATTGAGAGCAGTTCCTCTGCTGACATTTCAAATCCCAAACACAACTTCTAAATGCAACAGGATCAAGCCATAGCTTCAGGGATACATTAAAACAGTAAACATACGCAAGAAATCTCTGGAGCTGACAGTAACTATATTCCAAGGAAGTCATAAGAAACCTTTTTTTAATTTTTTTTCTCCAAGCTCGAAGGTACAAGGTGATTTCACTTTCAGATAAAATAGCAACTACAGTTTTATATTTATAAATCATGCAAACGTATTTTAGAAAGCAAGGAAATGCAAGAGAAATTGAATGGTTATTTGAGAGAGGAAAAGTCTTCCTTTTTCAAGATGATTATGTTTTCACCCAGCTCATGAGGATTTTTTTAGTACAAAATTTTGTTCCTGAGAGTGTCTTCTATAAATAGGACCACAGGACATTTTAGAGCTAGTGCCTAATTTTTTTTCAGTAATATATATTAAAAAAATGCAGGTCAGTTGGAGTAACTCCATGTTGGCTAACCATTTTCCAGTATTCTATTTAAAAAGTTTTCTATCCTAAAAGAGATCAGAAAGCTACACACTTTGGCAGTCAGGACAAATAGTCAAGAATAAAGTTACGTCATGTAAGCCTTGAGGGGAAGAGACTAAGACCCTGAGAGCTGCTACCTGCAGTACATTTAAACAGCCCAAGGAAGTGCGATATATTCTAATTTTGTGAAATTAGCAGATTACTTTGGCTTGCTTCACCAGAGTTTTGTTTCCTAAAAGCACTGTAATTTAATGATGGCAAAGCAGTACATGAGGAATACTCATTTGTCTTTCTAAAGGTTATTGAAAACCTTGCAGAAAGAAAAGAATTTTCTAGCATCCTGAAAGTGACAGCTTTTTATGACCTCATGTGTGGCTCCTTTTCCAAACTTCATCTCTTGAATTCTGGCTTCAAATTCTCCCTGAAAGAGAACATAAATAAAACTGAATGGCTAATGGACTAAAAACACTTATGATCAGGTTTTCATAACGAATATTATTAATGGCTTCCTTTGCACATGCACTGACATATAGTGCAATACTCATTTCTAAAGTAAGATTTAGAGCCCTATTTGCAATAAAAAGCTAACAGATGCAAATAAAAAATGAGATATTCCATTACACAGCTACACACAATGGATTTCTATTAAAGATAAACAGAAACATTTTCTTCTAAAGGCAGAAAGAGCTTCATTAAAAACTCACACATGTATGTAAGATTCACATTTGTCTTCTCAGACATGGGTATGTTTCTTTTATTGCTATCAACAGTACTAAAACCTTGGATCCGGTTTTGAGTAGCAATGGACACACATCGTGTTTTGGCTCTTCTGAGAGTTGTGAATCTTCACATCTGAAGAATCAGGTTGACAGAATCCAGATTACCTCCAAACAATGCAAAAAACCCCACCAAACTCAACAAAAAACCCCCAAACCAACCCGACAAAAAAACCCACAAAAACAACCCCAAATAAATGTATATCCTTCTGCCAGACTTCTAGTCTTTCCCCAACATCACCCCACCACCACGTTTTTCTTTTTAAAGGGCAATAACAAGACAGAAATGAAATCCGGAAAGGAAGACAGGCAACTTGAAGAGTTACTCTTATACAAAACTCTGCAGTCTGTCCAATTATCGGTTAAGATCACCACAAATCCTCTGCTCTGGCCCTTCACAAATCCCAGATTTAGGTAAATATTTTTGTCCCTATACAGAAAGCCAAGTTGTTTTTCCTGCTGCCACCACAGGACCCCAGGCAGCCCCATTGCTGCAGAACAAATGAAGATCCTGCCAGCACAGGGTGGTTCACTCAGGCAAGGAGGCTGAACAGCCCCATGAGCCTGATTTACTCCATAGGGCTTCATACCAAGAACATTTACAGAACTAACTGCTTTTGAATTTAAAAGTAAAGCTTATTTCTCTGACTCCAAGTTCTTTCCATAATTTTATTAGACCCATTCCAAACACCCAAACTCATTGCATCAAAAGAAATTCAGAGATTTCATTTGCAATAATAATTTCTGTTGGGGCTGCAGGAAAAAAAAGCAATTTGAGTTCACTTAATGTCAGCATTCAGAAGAAAGCTGAAAGAGTGCTTTTATAACAGGTTTGTTCATTAGCAATTCCATCATCCGGGTAAATCACTAGAAGAGTATAGGCAAGAAAAGGAACTTAACAAACAATGACCACTAATTATGGTTTTGCACAGGTAACAAAAATATGGTATGTAATTCTATTTTCCCTGAACACAGTGAGGGATCTGCTGCTGATTTTAGGGGAACCAGGAAGTTATTCACTTGTCTTTTATTAAGGATGAAAGACTCCTAAAACACTTTGAAAAATAATCCCAAAGTTAATTGGGAGGGTACTTGTTGTTAGAACACAGGAAAACTTGATGAAGACAGACTGGATGATGCATCACCCCAACAAGTTTCTTAACAGAATGGGCTTCTGGCTTGATAGAGCCACCTCTTCCTTTAACTTTAATTCAACAAGTCTAAACATGCATTCACTGAAGTGTTTAGGTCCCTCTAAATATGTCCCAGGCCTGGTAAGACTCTTGATAGATTTCACCTCATTTAAATAAGTCTTAAATATGGTTGTTGGGCAAGCTCTCATTCAGCTGAAGGAGTATTAACTGAATTCACTGATTTGTAGATGATTTTCACTGTGAGGAGAAAGGAGTGGAGGAGGAGGAGGAATTGATTTTTAGGAATAAATTACTTTGCAGCAATATATCTGAATGCAAAGTTTAGTTTCCTAAAGTGTTCTTGTGACCTTACTCCTAGCAAAGTTCAGGTTCCTAAAAACATGCCATTACCTGAAAATCTGAGAGTACGACAGGAGACCAGCTGTAAACTGATTCCCATCGTGCTTCAGTTGTCAGGAGGGAAAAAAAATTAAAACGTAATCATTTTATGGAATATTTGCTGATATGAGAATTATGGCTTTTCATCAGCAATTGGGTGCAAGTAGCAGATCCCAGTAACAGCTCGTGTGCCTGCAACCTCGTGTATTCAAGCTTCATCAAGGTAATTACACATACACTTAGTAAGCACGTTTCAAGAACTCATAGGGAGATTTCATATGCTGAGAAGTTACAGGTATAGAAGTCTTGCTGAAGAAGGGTTTAGAAGCTTTTTGAAGCTGGATTTTATTTGGTTGTTTGGGGTTTTTTTTACTGATTGGTGTAGGATAACTTATGCATCGGGTGGTATTCAAGGGAGGTGTATCAAAATCTGGTACTGAATGAAGGGCAAGAATTCATGCACTTGCTGATCTTGTGCAAACAAGTTTGAAATAAAGGTCAAGTCCAGCTAAAAACCAGAATTTTCCTGTCTTGGGATTTAAAACAATATATCATAAAATTTTAAGCTAGTTTAACATGATTTTTCTTTGGCTCTTACACCATTGCACAAGGGTATTATCTCATCCTCCTCAATTATCCCAGTCCAGATTTTGCTTTGTAGTTACAATACTGTTTTTGGCTAACCCTTCTGCATCTCTATTTTATAATGACTTTTATGGCCAGTGTGAAATCACTGCAGTGAGGCTTCAAGTGGTTTTGCGAAGACTGTTATAATAATGAACAAAGTAGATCTGGAAAAATTTACTATTTGAGGTAATAATTAAGCATAATATAAAAATATTTAGGTAACAAATACATAAACCTTTCAACTAAAAATATGTATAAACTTCCCTGAGTCTATTCTGTAGTAGGAAATTACTCATAATTAGTCACCTTACAGAGTTATCTTTCTCTGCATTTTTTGCTTTATAACTTGTGTCCCTGCACAACCCTCAGTGCATACAAGCTAAGTCACTAGTCTGGCACTTTTGCCACACCTGAAGGTTTAGTTATGACTTGGTTTTAGGCATTTAGATTTTCTTCTAGTACAGACAGGCTCAAGCCACAATCCGTTCTGTGATTCCCAGAGAGCAGGAGACAACTTCCTGAGCTTACCTATGATTTTCTGATTTTTTTATATATCCAAGTTTTTTCTTCTCTTTACTAATGATTACTGAGAAACCTTAAAAATTATCAGCCATGATGAACATAGCTGACAATAATTTAAATGCAAAAAACCCCATCTCTAAAGCCTTAAAAATCTGGATACAATATTCATTGTCTTTCGTGTTCTCTCACCTGCCCTCCTTGACAAGTCCTTAAACATTTAAAATCTACTCAGGACATAAACCCACATTTTTGGGCTCAAGCTCTTTTTCTTATTTGTTCATTGTAGCTCCAGCCAACTCCTGTGATGCAGGTATTGATAAAATGGAGAAAATCTGACATGAATTCCTAAAATTCCAGTCGCCGGTTCATGTTTTGAACTTGATTATGTCAGGTAATACGTCACTACCATAATTCATCCCTGTGAAACAGGGGAATAAGAATGATTATTGAGTATGAATAAATGAATGTACGGACTTAGGGAAGAAGAAACACAGAAGAATTTAAGATTTAGGTACATACAAGGTAAATTAAGTCCTTTTATCTCTTTTTCATTTTCTCATATTGATGAGGGAGAAAATAATAATTGCTCCTCAACATGACACATAAACTTACATACCTCTTAAACCAGGAGGCTGTTTTTCAAATGGCACCATGGTATTGGATGAAAGCTGATATATAATAATCAACAACCACATGCAGAATAAATTGTGTCAAATAACAGGAATAGTTGCAAACTGAAGCACTTCAAGTTTGGAAAATACAGATTTAAGATTACCCAGCATCAGTTCATGCATGCACAGTGTGCAAACCTGTTGCATTCAATGGGCAAGATTTCACAATTTCTTTTTAGAATAATTTTCAGTCCACAATTCTGAGCTAGGGGGTTTTTATGTACACAAGAATTCTTGTCTTTTCTATGTTTTTCATTGCTGAGGTAGCTAACAGTTGCACAAGCATTGAGCTAAGTCTAAAAAAACATGTTTATGTTTAAAACTACAGGCATAAAGGTTTGCAAATGTTGTATTTACCACTCTGCATCTCCCTCCTAAAAACATTAAGATTTACTGCACTGGTGTTTGTGAGGCTCAGGGATCAAATGAATTCACATGGAAAGAAATAGAAAGTTTCTACCTGACCTTGCTGGGAGCTGGACTAGAACTTTCATCAGGTAAAACATTTGCAGAGGACCAGGTAGTACTTTATTATGATTTATTAAATGTCAGTTTATATGAGTTTTATTGAATATGAGATTAGAGCAGTAGTTATCATATGACAGCACAGTATTCTGTAATTTACTCATGAACTGCTCTTTTTTTCTTCATCTGCAAATACCCTGCAGAGCTGAGGGGAAAACATGGCATCAGCTAAACCAAAGAAATGGAAATGAGAATAAACATGTTTAAATCTTGGGGCACTGGAGAGCTTTATCATGCTCATCTCCTATCTGGTGTTATTGATCTCTCTTAGTGCAGGAATCAGGCTATGAATATGACCTACAAAAAGTGGCAAAGGTTTTAAACTTTATTATACTGGCTTGGAATTCAGTCTTCATTGGAACAGAAAACGCAATTATTTGGGGGATATGTGTGAGTCAAGGCAATTTGTTCAGAATAGGAATAGGAACAGAATGGTAGCAGCCATAGGGGAAAGCTGGAAAGAAAACACAGCTGGAAAGATCTGAAACACTCAGCTGTTCAGCAGGGATACTAAGGGCTCAGACCTTGAGAAGCTGAGGATAACGGCAGATGAACGTGTGAGGGTTGCTACAATTCTCCATTCTCACGGATGCCAGTAAGAATTTCTAGCACAGAACAAGGGGCCACATTCGTAATTATCATAATTACATTATTTTTTCATTTCTATTCTATTGAAATTGAAGAACTTGATCCAAAGGCCACTGGAGGCAGCAGGTAGCTACATTTACTTCTACACCCATCCAATTAAGCCAAAACTGGAGTCCTATCTTCAAGGCTTTTGGTGGCCTGCACCCAGGGTATCTGAGAGGCTCCACTCTGGGATGAAGATCACAGCTGGGAACTACAGCATGATTGAACTTTTTCAGGAAGGGTAATCCTGTCTGCCTAGGCAAGAGTTCCTTTGCACAGAATGAGACAAGCCTGTGGAGTACTTTCCCACAAGAACTAAGGGTAGTGCAAAACTTCTACTGCTTCGCCTAAGCACAAGGTACGTTACTCTGACCTTGTTTCCCCTTATATAAACCCGCTGCACATTTCCCTGTGTGTCTGTGCATTTGTGCTGAAGAACATCCTGCAAACTTCTTTCCCAGAGACAAACTGACAACAGATTTATGCAGATGTTGGTCACTTGGTTGCTGGGATCTACAAATTCATTGTAACTCTAGAACCCACCAAGACAGAGGAATTGTACAACTCCAAAGAGAAACCAAAGGGAAGATCTGTCTTTATTTGTTCTCTCTTAGAAAGCCAGACCAAGAGAGCTGGGGTTATTCAGCCTGGAAAAGAGAAAGCTCTGGAGAGACCTTATAGGACCTCTCAGTACCTAAAATGTGTTAGAAGAAAGCTGGAGAGGGACTTTTCACAAGGGTGTGTAGTGATAGGACAAGGGATAGTGGCTTCAAACTGACACAGGGCAGATTTAGACGAGATATTAGGAAGACATTCTCTACCGTGAGGGTGGTAAGGTACTGGCACAGGTTGCCCAGAGAAGTTGTGGATGCCCCATCCCTGGGAGTGTTCAAGCTCAGTTTGGATGGGGCTCTGAGCAACCTGGTCTAGTGAAAGATGTCCCTGCCCATGGTGGGGGTCTGGAACTGGATGATCTTTAAGGTCCCTTCCAAACCAAACCACTCTACAATTCTGTGAATCTGCTGCTGCTATTTTTGTAATAAGGAATATACAATAACTGCTTCAACTGGGCTGTATCCCAGTGTAGCTAATATTTAAACTTTCAGCCAAAAAAAAAAAAAACAAACCCAAACCTAACACATTGAAAATCTTAGAAAAAAATTAGGATTGCAAATTCCTGTGCCATCCTTTTTACACTTTCAGTTTGTTTTTCCAGATGTACCAGGCCCTGGTACCCCCACAGATCAAAGTTTTGTGCACTGTTTCATTAGCCAAGGTTTAACTACAGACCCGTACACACAGAATGACAGCTTGTGCCCCTGCTGCTCTTCAGCCACTGTTCGTAATGATAAACTGGGATGGAACTGCTGCTTTGTCTGGTTTGGAAAGATTCTGTAGGCTGGGTATATCTCCAGCATTCCTCAGACCACAATTTCAACACAGAAAACATTCACACCAGAGTCATGGGAGACAATGACAGTCATTTGAAATGAGGTTTGGCAACGAATTTTCTGACAAATGCTCTGGGATAATGCTCGCAGAGAGAGGTGTTCTCTCGGAGATGTGACTTGTTAATTCAGTCTGAGGGAAGAAGATTCAGAGCCGTCATTTATTGGAACCTATTACAGGACTTAATCTGAAGGTTTTGACATAATTCCAAGACAAATGGGCTACCACGAGCGAGACACGTTCAATAAGGTGCGTGTTCTAGGAAATGAGGGCGGTAATTGCCATGCTGAGAGAGCTTGTTGTCTATGCAATTTAATGACCTTCTCCTCGCAGTGTCCCTTCCGACACAACGTGATTCACAGAGAAATCATGCCAAGCTCATGGAAAGGGTCTTTATCATCACACAGCAGACTTGACCAAACGGTTACTGCTTATTATTGGCAGGCACCATAGCATTTGAGCCCTGCATTAGGAATTACATCTCCTGTAATGCTTGGGCCTCTTCATTAAACATCATGCGGGTGTTTATAGTTTCCTTGTTACTCTGCAAATCTTAGCACCGGCCCACGTTTTTCAGCACAAGTTTTCTCTTTGCTTGTAACAGTGAGTTAGACTGAAATTTGTCTCAGATAGCTCCACTCAGCAGGACAGATTGTGACAGAAACAAGAAGTCCAATCCTGTTTGTCCTTAGCCAGCACTTAACCAAGACATATTTACTTAGTCGTTTAAATCTTTCCTTGTGAAACAGTTTCCTCAGCCACGTAGGAATATATATCACCATTTTCTGACCTCTCTCCAACTTCTAATTTTCCCACCTGGTACTGAGGCAGGAAAAGAAATTTGCTATCTTGGCTGCAATCCACATCATTGAGGAAAAAATGTGAAATGACAGAAGGGCAAAGACATAGGTCACTTACTGTGGAGGGTTGCAACAACAAAAGAAATATTTACAAAAATACAGGGCGTAGAAATTAAACAGCCTTTTAAAGATTTTAAAACCTGAAAAATACTGAAGACTATGCTACAGGTGGTAACATTATTCCCCTTTTACCACCTGTACTCATATACGTACTTGGCAATGTCTGTAGTTATTTCTAGTGCACTACTTTGGAGCTCAAAGGAATCCTGGTGCTTCTTATCCCCAGCACACCTTATTGCTACAAGAACAGCAGTTCTTGATAACTAATTTTTGTCTGTTTAGTTTAGAGTGCTTTTATGTAAGAAGTTGCCTAAGATTTCCTTCTTTTACAGTTCTGGTGTTCTAGGTGGTGCTGTTTTCAGGATTTACTTCTTACTGATGCATCAAACTGAGTAATTGGACGACTGGCAGTGTTACAATCTGGCCTTAAAATCTGTGTGTCTATTTACTGGTTGTGGAGTGACAGAAAATTAGTGTCACTAAGATTTCTCTCACCTAAGGTAGGAGAAATGTTGTTTCCCTACACACAGTGGATGGTCTCCTCTTGTGACCAGCCAGTGCTAACAACAAATACCACTGAGAGAAAGGGACTTCAGTACATCAAGTGCAGTTTGCCAACATTTCCAGCCCCTCCTTTTGGGCCTTAAAGCAACGTTTGAAAGCGTGGCTAAGTTTTCTCGGGGACACCAGCACCGTGGCGGAGCTTCCAAATCCCTCTTTGCACCAGGCACCCTACACATAGACAGCATTAATTTATTTTCATCGTTGCCATGCCCATGCACAACGGCTCCCCAGGCCGGAAGCGAACACCCAGCCTGAGCTTTGCCGCGCCGGAGCTGCTCCCGGGGTACTTCCCACGCCGCGGGTGAACGCGCCTTTCCCGGCACAGGGAGCCCCGGGAGGCCAGGATCGGGGCCTGGGCGGGGGCGGCCCCACCGCGGCGCCTCCGAAGGCTGGAACAGCCGAAGGCTGGAACAGCCGAAGGCTCTGCCCACCGCGGGAGGGAGCAGCAGCCAGAGCCTGGGGGGCAGGAGGGGCCCGGTCAGCCCAGGTTGCTTTATTCACGGGCCCGTTTCTGCCGGGCCGGAGCCCCCCGACCCCGCCGCTGCCCCGGCCCCGGAAGCGCCGCTCGCCTGCCCGGAACCTTCGGAGTCGGAACGCAGGGTTGGCGGCGCGGGGGCCGGGCCGGAGCGCGGTACTGGGTGGACCTTGGGAAAGATGGCGGCGGCCGTGGCGGGCCCACGTGGGCGCGGGGCCGTGGACACGGACACGGACAGCGGTAACGGGAGCGGGGACGGGGTGGGGCCCTCTCTTCTTCTGAAGCCTCTCCGACCGCCGCTGTGGCCCGTCTCTGACCTTGGAGGCCTTTCCTCTCTGCCCCGTCGGAGCCCGCCGGTGGGTCCGTGGCTCTTCATCCCCCCGCTCCGGACCCTGGGCTGAGGGCCGGCGCCGGTCGGCGCGGGGAACGGGAGCTCAGGCCCCGGCACGGCCACCTGCTAAGGCCGCTTCCCAGCGGCGTGTCCCGTGGGTGGCATTCCCGCGGTGCCAGGTGCTGTGGGTGCTCCTGCCCGCCCTGCGCTGCCCCTTGGGCTTTTCCCCACTCAGCCCGGGGGGTACCGCCGGCAGCTCCTTAATGCCCTAGGCCCACCAAAATAGCTTTCGCTGCCCTCTTTCTCGGGAGAGGGGGGAACGACTGTGCACAGCTGCACCAGTTCTGTGTTTGTGCGAGACCGAGATCTGCTTGTCTTCGGAGGAAACCCCTGGGACGCTCTCGTTCCGGTGATTTACCCTTAACGCGCGGTTCTCCGCTCCATCTCGCCTCCTTGCGTGTTGTGAGGGTGTACCTAACTAGTTGTGATCACTTCTTAATTCTATCCTGTGATTGGATTTCTTTTTTTCTTTATTCTGGGAGGAGTCACGGTTGTGGCCGTTCGGAGCTGTGGCTCCAGCATTGGTTCTGTTTGGTTTGAGCGTCAAAACGGAACCCGAGGGGAAGCGTGGTGTGGGAGCTTCTTTCGGAGCTCATTGCTGAATGTTTGCTTTATTTTAACTGTGTGTCTGCACCTTGGTCACTGAGCGAGTTTGAAAGAGTGCGGTAGAGAGATGCGCATGTGTATTTCACAACACACACACAGAGAAACAATTAGAGCTTGTTTTAGTAAATCTATGCCAGACATCAGTCTTTTCAATTCAGAATAGGGCTCCAGGTCCTACTTCTGGTAGAGTTTATCTAGTTTAAATTATTTTGGAATACCTCTTCTTTATCTCATGCTGTTGACTGGTACTGTGATGTATTACAGAATAAGTTGTGGCGGGTAGTGGAAACCTTAATTTTTCTGTAATTGTTGAAAGCAAAATGTGGTTGGTATTATTCTCCTATTTCTTTGGCAGAAAATGTTATGTAAAGGAAATGACACATGCTTTTGCAAATTTCTTTTTTATGAGTCTGGTCTGTTTTTTGTGGCTAACTGCAAAAGTTGGTCCTAAGCAGTGTGCGGGATTCAGGTTTGGACTTCGGTAGTTGTTAGCTTTGGTGTGTGTAAAAAAAGTCACAAGCAGTAGTTGATTCCTTGTTTAAAAGCTAAATAGCAACATCCTAGCATGGGCAAGGTCCAGGGGTGAAAATTTGAAGTTGTTTTACATGTAGGAATCAGGATGTGGTGATGCAGTTACTTCTTTGCACGCAATAGTTTGAATTGTTTTTTATTTGAAACTCAGGATATGGAGACATACTGATACAGAAGAGGAGGGAAAGGATGCATTTAAGTAGTTACTGAATTTATTGACAAAATTTGCCACTTCCAATTTATAGTAAGGACTGTTGGAAAACACCCCCATAATTTATTTTGAGTGGAGCATGATACACTAATGTGTTTGCCTTGGTGGTAGTAGAAGTCATACTGACCGAGATAATGACCAAGTATACAGTAATTGTTTCTCTCCCACGTTTGTTTTGTTACCATAGACTCTTACTTCTTTCCATCAGGATTACTGAATGCTCCCCAAGCCTCTAAACATGCCTGGGCATTAGAGGTTTTGTTTTAAATGGGTCAATGCCACTGTTTTGCTGCAATGTTATTTGGGGTTTTTTTCTGGTTTAAACAGAGACATGGAGAAGGCAGAATAATGAATTAGTGTGGCAACAGAGTGTATGTTTATATTTGCTAAGTAATTAAATAGACGGTTGATTAATGAGGAATATCATTAATAGCTGCCTCCGTAATTTTATGGAGAACAGATCTTGTGAAGCACTCCTGGCTTCATTCTCTTAATGGTTTGGTTGGTAAAGGTAGTTCATGGGATGTAGGAGTGCTTAGAGAGTAAAGAACTTGGCTCAGTAGTACTGGGATTTTAAATTTACGTTTTCTTTTGTAAGCAGTGTCAGAGTGGCAGATGGATGAAAGTGAATCAGCTGGTGGGGTGCCCTTGCTGGTGGGACTGGGTGGGATCAGAAACCAGCCTCCTTCTGTTCAGCACTTCATTTTGCAGCCTTGGAAGTTGTGTATAAGATAATTAATTTAAAATTCCATGTGGCACAAATATCAGTGGAGTAGTAGTTAATGGTGGCAGGACGTGTGTATGCTTTGCTCTTGATTATGTGGTGAAGTGAAATAACCAAACATATTTTAGCACACCCTAAACCTGCAGCCCATTTCATTCTAGTTAATCATCTGTTAAAGACTTTTATTTTTGCAGTTAGACCCACTGAACAGAGTAATGAGGACCGATTCTTCATGTGTTTGTTGTGCCATCAATTTGGCTGTTTTCGGCTGTCTTAGTGTTGCTTAATTCCAAACTTTGGTATTGTAACTTTAGTTCCTTCTTCTTTTATTTTGAAGGGCTCATAGGGGTAAGGAAACTTGACTTGGGGGGTGTTTTATTTGTGTAACTCGAGCAGTTACTTGCCCCAGAAAAGCTCAGTGCCTCTGGTTTCTTTTGAGCTGCCTGACGACTGTCTTGGTGCTGTATTTCACAAAGCAGTCTCCCCTGGGTTCATTATGCTTAGGTGATTGTATTTTTGCTGGCAGTGTTCTCTCTGAGCAGGTTTTGCTGTCGTGTAAGAAATGCCCCCCAGCTTCAGTGTAATTCCTGTGGCTGTTTGCACTCAAACACCAGATGTCACTGTTGCAGTTTGTCTGTGAGTGTGTACATATATACCTACATAATTGTGTGTACAGGCATTTATAAGTTATGCTTTTTAAACTGGAAAATAGAGGGGTTTTTTCCCCCACAATTACCAGCCCTAAACACAAAAATTCAATAATCTGATAATAAATATCCAAGGCTGCCTTTTCCCTTTTGCCCAGCCTCTTTCAATCACTTTAAATCATCGCTGAGATGAGCAAGCACTTGCACTGCATAGTTTCTAATAAATTCATTATAATGGTGTGTGCCTGTTTGAGGAATTAATTGTAACAGTACATTTACGGTAATACCTCACTCTGAACTCAGATATCATTTACATGTGGAGCAAATGGCACTAGGGAATGGTTCTTACTAGAAACAATTCCTGATACTTTTTCCGCTTCTTTTCTTTTTTTTTTTTTNAGGTTCTGAATTAAGCTCAGAACTTCCAGAAGACAGCTACTCTTCCGGAGCTGAAGCTTTGGATGGTGATGATGAAGATGAAGCAGCAGCCCCTGGCAATGTGGCTGAAGAGGCAACAAGCTCCCAAGATGGCCCAAGTTCAGGCTGGGCAGATGCCATGGCAAAAGTGCTCAACAAAAAGATTCCACAGAATAAGTCCACCATCTTGGCCAAGAATAAAAGCCTGGAGAAGGAGAGAGAGAAAAAAAAACAAGAAAGGCAAGAAAGGAAGATGAGGGTGAGAAAAAGATGCAGTATTCCATATGCAGTGACTGTCAGATGGGCTACATGCAAGATAGTCTCAGAGCACTCTCCCAAATCTCTGCTGAGAATCCCTCAGTTTTGGAGTCTTTCCTCCACAGTGATCTTGCATAGCATAATGTTTTTTTACTTTCCAGTCATGCTGTGTAGGGCTTTTTCCCTTACTGCTTCTTCTGGGTCATCAGGCAGGCTGAACTTCGGCAGCAGGACTGTTCCAGTCTGTCAGCTTAAGGTGTTTTCATTCATGAGAGGGTGAAAGCAGCTGCTTTAAGCTTGATTTTCTCATTGGTGTTGTTAATTTGGGGTGAAATTCACTTTGTTGGCATTACAAATTGGAATAGTTCTCTACCACAGAAAGTGAGGGAGAAAGAGAAGAAAACTCCTTTTATTTAAATTGTGCTGCGACTTACAAAATCAAGGCGTCTAGGTTGAGACTGCAGTAATAATTGATGTGGTTGTGCATTGTTGTTTGCTCTCCTCAATCGTTTTTCTGATTGGAGTTTTCTGTTATGGTGTCAGTGCTCTAAATTGCTTCTGGTTCTGAAACTGGTATGAAGAAAGCAAAACCATGTTGGCAAGTAAGTCATTTGTTTGTGCCTTCAGTGAAACTTTTAATTCCAGGCTCTGATTGATTTACCTTCAGGCTAAAAGTACATTAATAGTTCTAATGTCTCATCCTACCAGTTCTGTTTCAGTGGGATAACCAGGTTATTCACCTGACAGTTTGGGACATGCTGTGGTTGGGCCATGGCTTGCCTTTTAAATACAGGGAGCTTCAGTACAGCATCTGCCCAGTTATGGTTGTCCTAAATTCCTGCTCTCACCCAGTAGATACGTGAGAATACTGCAAAGCAGAGATGGGCCACAGGTCCCCAAACTAACTTGTTTACTTTAGAAAAACTTGAAAGTAATTTGCCTTTTATTGATTTCTTGCTGATGAAAGGTAGGATAGGACAGTTCTTTTGATCAAAGGCCAAAACATGGTCATAAACTCAGAAATTCATAGTAGTCTGCCTGGAATTATAAAGATAAGGACTCTGAAATTCCATTAGAGACTTCTTGCATAAAACAGATTTAATGGAACATCACCAGGCCTAAAACACTGTTAAATTGTTCAGAGGGGAAGAAAAAATGTCAGTACCTTACTCCTGAAGCAGAGGTCATGAAATACAGTGGTCTCTTATTGCAGCAGAAACAAAGCTGGTGGTATTGTGTCTGCTGGTAATGGAAAAGTGGATCAGTTTGGTTTTGAAAGAGAGAGCCTCCAAAGAAAAAACAAAAACCAGTATTGTACACATGACTTGTTGTCTGGTGGACACTTGGTGCTCTTCCTGTGTTAAATAAATTTCTGCCTGTTGCACTCTTTGCCAAGTGTCACTCTTGGTCACAAAGCTATACCGGGATCAATTCTGTGGGGGGAAGTCAAATTCCCAAGGCTCAAAATGTGACATGCCTGTCTTGATGGACTCAGGATTTTATTATGTATGAATTTTTCTGTGATCAGCCTGTGAAGTCTGGGATTTGAAGGCTGTCTGTGAATAATTTCCTTGCTCATGGCAGTCAGTGTGAAAACATCTTTCTCGTAAACTTTTGTTACTGGAAGCAGATGACTCGCTGAGATTTGAGTGTGGCGCCTGTTGTGTCAGTGCAGGAGACTTGCTCAAACCTGTTGTCCAGCCCTATATTGGAGCTCCCTTTATTTTCGACCAAACTGAACTTTGCAGATACTTTTTTCCCCTCCGTTTTTACATACTCTGTCAGAGCATGCTGCACTCTCAAATGTCTATGTTGTTTCACATAACAATATTTATAATGCAGCTCGAGAAAAAGCGGGAATGGGAAATGATGTGCCGAGTGAAGCCAGATGTTGTCAAAGACCGAGAGAAGGAAAGAAATCTTCAGAGAATTGCCACAAGGTAAAAGTTTTTCTGAATGCTTTCCTTAAATATATGTATATCAAAAAGAGGAGGAAAAGGCCTGTGCAGGTAATCTGTTTCCAATCAGATTGAACTCTTAAGAAGTGACTAGCAGGAGCCGAGAGATTTATAGACAGGTCTGCATTGTACAGTATCAAGTTCAACAAAAGATTTCAGAAGCTTTATGAAAGAGTAAAAATTTAGATGGGAATCTAATGTTTGCTTAACAGAAGTACTTTGTTGGATCCCCTCATTTTGTTAATTTAATGCTTTAAAAATGCAGAACAGTTGTTCCTACTGTTCTGGTTTTTTGCTTCTCCGCAGAGGGTTCAGCAGATCCGTGGCTGTGAAGTTCAGCTGCCTGTTCCACATTGTGGTAGTTTGGTGTCAAAGAACTGGTTGAACACATTGATGTGCTGCCTGTATCTGTCTCCTTACTCATTCCTCTGCCTTATCCCCCTAATTCAGCTGCCATTAAGAAACTTGCCTGAATAATTTAATAACTGATTTTAGGACAAATAACATTCTCCCAAGGATGAAACATGCTCAAGGATGAAACTGATCTCAGTGCCATGTTACCGTGCTTACTTCAGAGTCTGAACAGTTATTTGTGGATTTGTTTGTTCCTGGTTCCTAGCAATAAGTATGAAGGAGGAGTGAAAATTGAGTCTTTCACGTTGTTGTAAATGTTACTTCTTAACCAAATTGAGGTTCCGGGTAGCTATTTTGGGCAGCTAGAAGCCATCCAGCATCCACATGGATTAGCTTTAGTAGGGGGTTCATTTCTGTAAAAGGAACTTGAATTAAAAAATTTGCTTTGTTGTCTTTTTCCCTATCCCAGAGGTGTTGTACAATTATTCAATGCTGTCAGGACGCATCAGAAGAAGATGGAAGAGAAGGTGAAGCAAGCTGGGGGCTCTGAGAGGAAGCGTGCTAAACTGATGTCTTCTGTTTCAAAGAGAGATTTCATCGATGTTTTAAGAAGCATGGAGGGTGCTAAAGGAGGCAAGAATCCTGCTGGAAAGGCCACAAAAAGTAAACAGGTAGGCTTAGTCTGTGAGAAAAAAATGCATACAAGGTACCTTCTCAGTATAATGACTCTGTTAATCTGCCTGCTCTTCATAACAGTTGTGATCCAAATGGCTAGGTTGTTTTGAGGCTTCTGGAAGGGAACAAGTAGCCTGTTTTCCCTGTCTTTTGACAAAATGCTGGCAGCTCTTCTGATAAGACATAGAGCCTTTTATGCAAATAACTTGGTTTCACTGTGTGTTTAAAAAAAAGATTATGAAACATTGGATTTTGCACCAGGCATGGAACAAACTGCTAGATTATGGTGGAATATTTGGAATCTGGCCAATAATAGCTCCTTGAAATTGTTAAAGACCTGGAGGCTGTTCATCTTACATGGTGTATTAGACTGTACTGTTTGTGTGTCCCCACGGTTTGGTCACGTCAAACTCGCTTCCTTTGGGTGATTATGGTGTCTGAAACTGAAGGATTTGCCATACAAGATGAATACCACAACAGAAAGAAGCAGAGACGTATTAAACCGTATATGTAGGCTTTTCTTTCCCTGATTCTGTGTGTGTTGGGCTGGTGTGGCTTTCTTGCTCTGGTGATGTTTTGGAAATAAATACATTACGCTTTTTCCAAGTGTGTTTGAGACACAGTGTACCTGGACTCATCCAACTCTTCATCAGTTCTTTCAGCTCACCAAGTAGCTCAGGGCTGAAAACAAGTTGCTCAGACACACTCTTTCTCATGTTTCAGAAGCTGCACGTTTTTGAAGCGTATTTATGTTCAGGTTTGAACCCTGTGCTTGGTGGTGGGTGGAATACTGCAGTTGGCCCAGACACACTGCAGTTAACTAAGTGCTTTTCCATGCCAGGAAGAAATACTTTAATCAGTTGGGAGACAACAGTTTGTCATATGTTTTTTGTTTGTGTGCACTTGGGGAACATGCTGAAACACTGCCTGGCATGGAGTGCTCATACAATTTTCATGCAAGTGCAATATTAAAGTATTTTTTAAAATTCTTTGGATAATGAGAACAATTTAGCTTGGTGCTGACACTTTATTTCTCCTTAAATGATTCCAGCTTGCTTTTTTGGGTGGGGGGGCATGTGTATGTGTGTGGTTCTTTTTTTGGTTTGTTTGTTTTTACTCCCTTAGAATAGCAGAATATCAGAACAGTGGCAGTGCCAACTACTATTGTAGTCAGCATTGAATTAATAGCTGAGCAAGGAATAGGACCTTTGTTTTGTGACACATTGTAGCAGGGCAACTTTTTAATTACTAGGTCAGAAAACACAGATTGCAAATATTTCTATACGAAAAAAAAGTTTTGTTTTGGCAACATCAGTAACAGCACATTTCCATTCAAGACCTCTGGAGATGCTTTAGATGCTGGCTGGTTGCTGTTGGATTTGAGTATTAATGTAGGTGCTGCTTTCACATTGCTTGTGCACAAAAGCTGGGGATCAGGGTTTTTAGTTGGGTTTTTTAATTCCATGTCTGCCTAGACAGACCACCTCCCCTTCCTCTCTCCCTTGTTGCCTTTGCTTCAGTGACTCTCCATTCAATACTGAACCAAACTCCTTTTCAAGCTGTTCCTAATCTGCCTTATTTTCTCTTGAGAACATATCTTACTCATTTAGCAAGCTCCCCTCCTGGTAGTTGTTGAGGCTTGAGGTTGAGGCCAAAATCTGCTCTTCATTCTGCTTCTCAGAATTACACAAATACTTAGCCACTGAACAGTTCCGCTGGCCTCCACTGTCATATCTCTGCTTCTTGGTCTTCGAGGGTGTTTCAGAGGGTAGGAAGCCCAGATGAGGCTTTTCAGTAGTAAATTCCTTGCAGCAGGAGTTCAGCAGATTGTTTGTGCCATCTGAAAGCTTTTGTTTGTTTGTTTTGTGGGTTTGTTTTTAGCAGTCAAGAGTATAGAGTGCATTTCATTTTTAAAAAAGAGGGGAGGGGGAATACATTTATTTATCTCAGCAAAAACAACGGAAGAGATGCCAATCCCAAAATCCAGGCACTCTGCCATCAATTAAAAGGCAGTCCAGAACAATAAAAACACTACCCCACCCACATAAAACAAGCAGTCAGCGGGAAAAATAGCAGAATAAAGTTTTACCAATGAAAGCAAACCTTTTTTGACTCAAGCCTTGTGCTGTGACATGAGACTTGACTGTATTTGTGAGAATGGGCGAAAGCATTTTCTTGCTCTGCAGGAGTTTTTGAATGCAAAATTTGCTTCATGTTTTTGAAAGTTTGGTGATTTCTTTCAAGTGTCAGGGATTGTTGAAGAAACCCCTTATAAAGCTCTGTTGTGATTGACTATTTAGCCAAGTACATTTATGTATGGAAAAAAAAAGTTAAATGCTCTGTACAGGCTCATCTGCAGCAGTATGATTTCCAAGTTGCATGACCGCTTTCTAAATTTTGTTCTCTATTTCCTTCAGCTTCATGCATTCCTGCGAAGGACAGGTAACCTGTGCCCCACTAGAACACTGTTCATAGTCTTGTTTACTTTTAGCCATTGGCCTAAATGTTACTTGGCATATACCTACCAACATAACTATGAAGGAAAGACTGTGAGGCTGTGAAAGTTTTCCTGTGCCCTTCTTGTGAAACTGTAGCCCTTCTTGGAGTTCTCTGTGCCCAGCTGGGAGTAATTACTTTTCTGAGTTGGAGCCAAAGGCTTTGCCTTTCATATCATTTGCTGTTTATCAAGGTATTTCTTAATCCTTGCTGAGCCAGCTGACTTGTGTAATATTTTTTCCTGTTTTTTTTCCAAGTTACTGTGCATGATGCTTGCCTCTGGGTAAGATCATCTAATTTCTTTCCCCTCACCACCTTGTCTGAAGCCTTGCAATGTGGGAGAAAAATGCGGTAATTTAAAAAAAAAACCCAACACTCATTTGTGTTCGGGTGGGCTTTTTTTTTTTAGTTTTGGAGTGGGTTTTTCTAGGAACCTTTTACTGGCAGATATGAGAGCTTTCAATTTTGTTCAACACAATCGTTACAGACCAACTTTTCATTTCAGTATGTGTTGGTCGTATCTTCCAGCTTCCCACCTGTAAGGCACTACAAGAAAAATTATTAAACTACAGGTTTAGAAAGGGTACACGTCAGAGAAGCTGTTTTTTCAGGCCTAGAGGCTAAAGTCATTTTTATGTCTATAGAATAAATACAAAAGTAGGTAGTGGCAGTAGAGGATTCCTTGCAGGAATCTTTTGTTTTCTTTAGGTCCTTAATAAATTTCAGGGTGCTCTTAGGAACTACCTTTGCTTCCAGGGTTGAGTGAAGTTTCTGTTCTCCTAGAGTTGCACAGACATGTTGGCTGATGCAGTGAACTACATGAGGGCTTGAAATCTTAATTGTAAGAAAACAAGGAAATTCAGAGTTAGTGTTCTCAGAGCAGCCTCAACTCTCCTCCCTTGCTGTGTGTCAGTGACCGTTTCATCTTGACTTTTCACTTGTCATTGGTGCTGCTCCCTGTAAAGCATTTTACTGTGTGGTAAAACATTTTTTAGCGATGCATAAACAACTGGCATGAAAGTTACAGATACTCTATATGACAAGCACAACCTGCACTCATGAACCTTTCATTTTTAATTAGGACTTTGTAGCATGATTTTGCTTCAACGTGTAAGCTTTCTTACATCAGATCTGTTGCAGAGCATTTCGGTGGTGGAAGTAAGAGCAGGATTTCCTGGTCTACTTCAGCAACCATGATCCAAATTCTGCAAGGTAATCTTTCTGTAAGCTAGGCTGACTACATGACCTGGAGGTACAGTTTGCTTCCTGTGTTGTGATGGCATCTGGAAAAAATTGGTGTGTTGGTCTCAAAATAGTGCTTGTTCTAAAATAATTTATTGATGGGAAGGAAGATGAGTGGAGAAGAATATAAGTGCAATTTTGTAGCAGCTATTGCTCATATGGGATTTAAAATAAAGTGCTTTTCCAGAAAAGTTCTTTCTACCTCAAGCATATTTTATAAATGCTTCAAGTGTCTGGTAAGTAATTTGTAAGCACAGTGATTATTGGAGTCAGGCTTACTGTAGATTTTTCTTCTGTTCATAAGACTTTAATTTTAAGCAGTAGTTTGAAGACTGTTCAAGGGCAGGAGGAGTACTACACTTCTGACTTTGACCGTTGTTGTTGCTGGGATATGAGGAGTGGCATGGGGGCTTTAATTTTTTTAAGCTACATGGGGGTATAAAATGTGCTTTCCAGCTTAAAAGTCAGATCAGTTTAAAAACTGTGAGAGTGACTGCCTTCTTTTCCTTGCAGCTTCATGAGTACTGGCCATCAGCATGTTCTGCTTTCTTTCCACTGTTTCTACAGTGTAGAAGTGGGGAGGGTGAAAAAAAAATTGATTTCATTCATAGTCTGAATAGTTGCTTCAACCTGCATTAGGAAATTGTTTCAGAAGTGTGGATGAAGGCAGAGATGACTTCTGGAAATTTGGTAAGGTGTATCAACACCTCTTTTAATCTTATCAGGAAACTTCCTTAGGTGATAATAGCATTGCAGAGTAGCAGAAGTTTATTACTACAGCTGTTGTGTGCTGGTTTTACAGACCTAATTGAAGGAGTAACCAGGCATGCATGTATTCCAGCAGATTTGAGGGGGCAGCCAAGTATTAATGTAGTTCAGCTGTAGCCAGAGTCGATGTATTCTCCCAGTTTTAATAAATGTCTTCCCATCACATGCTCAAAAACTTTTAATTTGGATTCTTTTGGATACTGCATTTGTATCTGTCTTTCCCAATTGTGTGTACGTTCTCTCGAAGGTCACCCCGTATATGTTTGGAGCTGATGCTTTTAATGAAGGTTTTTGGTTTTGTACTGGAAAGTTGCTGACTGCCTAATTGTGTGCTGTATTCTTAGGAATATCCTTAGGGATAAATGCAGTGCAGCCTGCCGCCAGTTTGCTATATCCTATATTCCTTATGTTCTTTAAGGTGAAGGGTTGTTGTGCAGTATTAGAGGTTGTTTGTTGGTGACATTTTTACTTTAAATCTGTTTAGAAGTTGTATTAACTTACAGAGTTTGCGTCATCAACGGGGTTGGGTTTTTAACATGTGCAAGCTCAGTTCCCTGATTGTTGTCATAGCAGGTAATGCACGTCTGTGTTAACATTAGAATGTAGGACTTTGTCAATATTTAAATGTCAGTTTAAATTTGTCAGTGTTTCAAAATTTAAATTTGATTGATTAGATATCAAGAACTTGACACCATAAATTCAATTCCAGATAAGACAAGGGTCATGTGATAGGCAGTATTTTACTACATTCCCCCTTTTTCCTGTGGTTTTATACTCCAGTATCTCTTTCTGTCCTCTTTTTCAGATATTTGATCAGAAATCAGGAAGGGAAAAGGCTGTGATTCTGCGCTTTGTTCCCATCTACCTCTTTTTTTTATCCTCTTCCTGTTTTATGTTCCTGGCAGGTTCTTTCTCCCTGCACCTGAGGGCCAAGCACTCAGCCCAGCATCCTGTGCCTAACGCAGGAGCAGCCCTGACAGCTGTTCCCACAGAAAGGCCAGTTCCCTGTGTGTCATCATGAGTCACTCACAGTTCAGCCTAGTGCTGCCTGCTAAGATGCAGATACTGTGTGAGCAGTGAGGACAGATATCTTGAGAGAATTTGGATGCTAAATGCCTATTGCATCTACTGAGGTGATGACCTGAGGTTTGGGGAGGGCAGTCTTCCAGATGTTTATAACTTGTCCAGATCCAGGCAAATGCTCATGGAGATAGCAAAGATGCATTGCCAGCTCCAAAACACATCCTTAACTGATTTTTAAGTTTAAAAAGAATGAATGATGCGAGGTTTTAATGGGTTCCTGTAGAAAATGTCTCTTTCTTCCTTAGAGCTGAGGACAAAATATTTTAAGTTTGTCTTTCTGTGAAAAGGAATGAAGTGGTTATATTTGAAACATTGCAAAATCCTTCAGCATGAAGCGGTTGAAGTTTGGCAAATTTTTAAGTGAATATAAACAGGGACTTGTGATTGAAATGTCAGGCAATGCTGAGACAGCTCCATCTGTCATATTTGAGAGTAACTTGCCTTGCTATTTGTTTATTAGTGCACAGGATACTATGATGGTGTTCTGTTTTCCCAGAAGATGTTGCAAGGCTTTTTTTTCAGTAAAACTACGTCTAAAACAACCACATTTGAAAAACTTGTGGCATACATCTTCTTTTGATCTTCCCGTGAGTACACAAAGCACAAAGAGTCAAATCCTATTAGACTTTTATCTGGTAAATCAAGTTGGAAGCCTTATAAAAGCAGCTCTTCACTCTTGGCTTTGTTCATAACTCTTATAGGCAGGGCAGTGTACTTAGAGAAAAATACATCTAAACATTTCATAAAGTTTTATAGAAAAATGTTCTCTGGAAGTAAGAAGGTTTGGGTGGAGCTTGTCTATCTGAATAAGTTTGTTTCCCCCATCTGAGCATTTGCTATTGGAAATTATCTTGAAAAGTGATTCCTTTACTTTGAAGTTTTATTAAGGTATAAAATGTTCTGATTTCCAGAGTGTGCGTGTTATAAATGACCTCTGTGGGTACCTACTCATCTGTTTATCTTGGTCGATAGACTTCAGGAGTGGTGGGTCAAACTGCTTCCAGCTTGCAATGGTTAGAGGTTTGCTGAGTTCACTACATTTTTTTTCAGTACTATGGGAAATCCTGGCCAGTTTTTAATGAGTTTTTTCTGAAATTTACTGAAAGATTAGAAAATGTACTTTTTTAAACCTGGTAGTATTACACATTATACTAAAACTGCCTCTTGGAAAGGTCTGACCTCTTTTTGGTTTGCTGCTGAACTCTGGACAATGTTCTGCAGGTGGTCTGTGTCATTTCTTCTCCACCTGCAGCTGTTGGGAAAGCCCGTACAGAAACACGGAAGGAGAAGGAAAGGTCAGAAATGCAGAGAAAGGGTAGCCAGATGTTTAAAATAAGGGATTGGGATCCTGGGCAGTTTACATCTTCCTTCATCAGGTTTAAACTGCTTTTAGAAAGCAGCCTGGGAGTGTTGAGGGGTATGGTGTCTTCCTCAGTGAGCTTGCCACTCACACATTACAGTGTGAGGGGAAATTACAGGAATATAAAATCAGAGAAATTTGGATTTGGAGACCTCTAGGATATGTCGCAAAAGCCATTTAAGTAAAAGCAAGGGCAATGACTGTAGGAAGGTTAAATCAAACAAGCTGCTTAGCAGACATGAAAACGTCATTATTTCATATTTAGTGATAATACTGCACAAAGGTTAGTTCCTTCTAGGTTCTGGTTGGTTTTTTTTCCTCGCCCTCCTACCTCAAAGTTTTTAGGATCCTTATACTTCTTCTGGGACTCAAAAGTGGAAATTCTGAGTCAGGAAGAGGTTTTTTACTAGCCTCACTTCTTTTTCATCAGCTGTTCTGTGAGATGATTTCGTAAGTGCTGGAGGTGATGGACATGGTCATTACTGTAGCCTTTATTGTTTGAGACAGCCTTTTGGGACTCACTCCATTATGCCTCTTGCTGAATCATAATGAAAAACAGTGAATGATTTCAGCATCATTTGTTGGAAATAATTTGAGTGATATTCATATAATTCAAAAATTTGCAAGCTGCTAATTTATTGTAAAAAACAAAAAAATCAGAAATACTCCAAACAGCTGCAGGTCTGCATGTTTCCTTACTGGGCCAACAGGCAAGCTTTTATAAAACCTGCAGAAAATTTTAGGCACTCAGTTGAGGTAGTGCATAAGTGTCTTTCATAAATGGGTGACATCTGAGAAAAATCTGTCGTGACTGGAAAACGTTTG
The DNA here is from genome assembly GCA_013397845.1 of Melanocharis versteri. Lineage (NCBI taxonomy): Eukaryota > Metazoa > Chordata > Aves > Passeriformes > Melanocharitidae > Melanocharis > Melanocharis versteri. The sequence continues at coordinate 569,941 of VZTG01002531.1, forward strand.
TCTAAAGTAGACTGTTGAAAGAAGTGAGGATGTGACTTCTGAGGGATAGCACAGTGAAGGCCTTAATCTTGACTGAACGCTTTTTACCAGGCACGCTTGCTATATCTGTGTATTTTCCAGGTACAGCTTGGTGGTTCAGGAGCCATGCAACTTGTAACAAGGATATTTTGGATATGAGGTGATGTTTAGGTTCATCTTTAAACTCTGTCATGTCCTCATTATCATGAGAAATACACATTAAGAAATGTAGGACCAGCTGATGGAGAGTTTTTTATGACTTGGGAGAAGTTGTGTGGCATTTATTTTAGAGTTGAAATGCTGCATGTCTAGAAAAGTTCTTTATTTCTTCGTAGGAGGATGAAACAGAAGAATGCTCAGTTCATTATCTTCCTTTTAGTAATAATGATGGAAGCTGGTAGGGAGTTGTCCATATAAGATTGTTCTTAGAAATTAACCAGTATGCTTTTGGTATAAAGTGAACAATATTTTGCCTCAGACCTGAAGCTTATGACTAGCTAGTAAAAGTTGTTTTTTTTCTCATGGACAGCCCTGTCTTTTCCAAGTCAGAACTATGATTCAAGTAGTTTGGTTACCGTAACTTGCCATACAAATTCTTGTCTGATAAGCAATGGAAGTGCAACATGTTGCTTTAAATACTTACATCTTGATCATCTGTTTTTTTTCAACCACAGTACTCAGGGGGTCTTTATATCAAGTTTTAATTGATGCTGTGCAGTGCCAAGCAGATGAAGCACGAAAGCTGTGTGGAGATTTACAGCTGAATGAAGGGTAGGAGTAACAGGTGAATACACACCTAGTGATGGCCAGTCTGGTAGGCAGGAATTTTGCTGTCAGTAGTATGACTGCTGATAAACAGGCATTCAGATGTGAAGGTACAAACATACAGAGGAGGGTGATGAAGAGTTTTGTTCTTACAGGAGACAAAAACCAGCAGGACTGAAAATGAGTAGTGATGGCATATTGAAAGAGTCTATAAACTTCCTGCTCTGATGTGTTGCATGACAACCTCATACAGGGAATGTGTGAATCTATTCCCTATCTTTCCAGATACCTTCTCTGTAATAACTTGCAATCTACTTTGAACTAATGTTTACTTGGTACCTACTTAAAAATGCTTATTCGTGGACCTTACTTCTTTATGTCAGTGGAGTGTTTTGGCCTGGCGGTTGAAAAGGTAGTGTCATTACTTCATATTTGCAACATTGTCATTTTGCCTTGTATTTTAGAGAATGTGTGTTAAAAATTACAGCCTGTATTCCACAAGGGGAACTGCTATAGCATGGTAAAGGTAACAGTTCATGCCTGTGTTGCAACTTAACTGTAGGATTGTTTTGCTGGGTGAGTCCTGTTTTCTGGGGAGTTTTTATTGTCTGTGAGCAGCTCCTGGTGTAGCATGCCCATGCTATTCATCATGCTCATAAAAACATGGGAAGGGAGTCTTGATGCCAGTATGGCCAAGCATGTCTTGCAGCAACATGTGGTGGAATTCCTTGTGCAGCACAAGGGTTTCTGAGATGGCTGCTGTCGATGGCTGGAGCACAGGGCAGGCTGAGGAGTTCCAGAGCATCCTGTGTGCAGAAGGGCCCTGTGTTAAGCTTGAATTCTTAAAATATTTTTGCTCTTCCTGAGAGAAATAATAATTTATGAGGTTTCTGGTGAACCAAGCCTGAGGAAATCTGTTCTCTCACGAGCTTTTACTAAGATTCTTCTTTGCAACTGAGCATTTAATAATGATGCTTATGAATTTTCTTCTTTGCTTAGGCCCAGATTAACGCTTGTTTTTAGAAATTCTGTAATTGAGTTCTGACCCCTCTAAAGTTGGGCCCTGTTTAAGCTTCTGCGTGCCAACCCAAAGCATTCCTTCCCATTCACACATCCCCAGTTGTAGTAAACCCTAGAGGAGGATGTGAGGATGGGGAGATTCCTCATGCAGGTCGTTAAGCTCTGGGTGGTCTTCTGGCTGTGCTCAAAAGGAAAATCACTATTTGTTGTGCTTGTAGTAATAATTCCAGTGTGTTACTTTCAGAGAAGTTTGAACAGGAACAGCAGGTCTCAAAACACACTGTAAAAAAATTTCATTCTTAGATTTATTTACTAGAATTGCCAGAGCAGATTCTGGTGTGTATGAGAGAGCTTGTGATCTGAGTAAATCCCCTGTGCCACTGTTGATACCCACGGTGTGCTGTCACTTCAAGTAAACCAGGGCAGGTTAGTTCAGTCGCTGTAATTTCTCATTCAGAGAGAGAATGCAGATGGGTATTGAATAACTCTCACCCTAAGGAATAACCGGTTGTGCAGAATTATACTGCAGCAGAATAGATTTCTGTTGTGCAGCTCGCATGTTCTGCAAGCTTGAAAATGCTTCCCAGAGTGAGTTGCCGTGAGAATTCTGCTCAGAAGTTCAAGATAATAGCGGTGCAGGTTGTATTCTCAGTTTGCAGATTTGTGATGTTTTGGCTGTTTGGGATCAGGCTTACATAGGAACGTTTCTTAGAGTCAAGATCTTGCTGCAATTCAAATCAGATAAAGTTGCAAGCAGCACTAATGACCCGAGTATCATTTTCCTGTTAAAAATCATTACATTTTGTTTTCTGCTTATATTTCTGTTTTAGATACTTTGGTTCCAGTTTTTTTTCATTTCTTCTCAGCCTGAAAGAAATTTATTTTCTAAGCCTGTGAGCTCGCATACTGCAGAAAATGAACTTAGGAGAAATGATTATGCTGGTGTTCTTTGTTTTTCATTCCCTCTCCCTCTTCTGCCAAGTGGGAGTTGTTGTATTATTATTATTATTATTACTATTACTATTATTATTATTTTAAATTGAGATTTAACACACCTCAATGTATGCCTGTGCTGTTTGTTTGGGGTTTTTTGAGCTCAGTTTACACTGACTTGCTTGGGGATGAGGAGCAGAATAGCAGCAGTCTTTCAGAGCAAGATGCAGGCTGCCAGGGAAGGTAATTGTCAGATGTATGTGAGAATGTGTTCTGGCAGTTACGCTTTTTAACTTCTTCGTCATGACAAAAGCTTCGCTGTGTCTCAAGGTCTTAAATGTTTGTATTGAGCAAAACAGAGGAACCTGGGGAGGCGGTTCAGATTAATTAGACACGTTAGAATTGTTTTCTCAGTGCCTAAAGTTGTTGCTTGAGAGATATTTATGTTAGAAATTCCTTCCCTGACAGGTACAAATAAACGTTTATTGTAAGTGATGGTAAAGAGAGATGCCCCTGCAAGCTCTGGCATTTCATCTTTCACACAGAGCAAAGGCGTGGGGGTCCAGTGTGCTGGTTGTAATCCCTAGGTCTGAAAAACGTTCCTTTGTTAATACCCTGGAGTTCCTGTCTTCTGGACACAGCTCTCGGGGAATCTCCACGGTACTGTAGGTGTGTTTGCTGCTTTGCAGATGCAGAAGCTGGAGAGTGCTCAAGTGACATGAGCTGGTGGACAGTGGGGTGAAATGCTGCCTTTCGTCGGTGTGCCCTGATTTCAAGGCCTCTCTTTTAATGCCATTACTTACTAATAAGCTCTATGGGCTTTGGTCTGCTTGAGCACAAGGTTCTGAAAAGCTCCGGGAGGCATCCTGCTTCAGAAGGGACAGAGAGGGTTGATCCCACACCTCGGTGTCAGTGCTGTCTGCCACAGCTCCAGTGTTGAGTTTGGCAAGTCTCAGTTGAAGATACTGTCAGCCCATTTACCAAGAGCAAATTTTGTAGCTCCGGTTTTTTGTGGTGGCAAAGAAATGAACGGAATGAAAACGGGGAGATTTCTAACTTGATTATATAGCTGCTGCTGCTACCATGAGGCTTTCATAGACCAATTCTCTCAAAAACGTCCAGGAGGCACTTCCAGCCTGGATCCTGCAAGGGACAGCTGCTTGTTCTAAGTGACAGAACTAAGCTTTGTTGGAGCTTAGTTTGGAGCTTTGTTTGGTGGTTTTATTAGGACTTGGCCAAGAATTTCAGTTCATCTTGCCCTGGTGCAGATTTTAGAGAGCATGTCTTCAAAGCAGAATTAGTTTAGGAAGTATGTCTCCACTGTAGAGCCCTACTTGTGTGAGACTTGAGCTAATGCTATGGTAGCTTAGCAAGCAGGCAAGGTGATTTTTTTTTTTATTTGTATGAACTCTTTTCAGCTGGACTTTGGGTCCATCAGAGCAAGTATCAGCACTAGAGTAACCACAGTGTGTGCTTCAGTCTGCCTTATTTCAGCTCATGATAACAAGTCCATCACCAGCAATTAGTAAAACACCAGTGGCTCTTGAGGTATTTTACTAATTGCTGCCTCTCAGACCTTTTGAAATAGGTTGCCACACCCTTCTGGCGAAGAAAACCCAATTCCAATGTATGTATAAAAGAGGAGAGGGAAAAAAGCAACACGAGAATTTTTCACTCCTTGCCTTACTGAAGGATTCCCATTATGTAGCATTACACTCTGTTGTTTATATAGCCTGCTTTGTTTTCATTTGGGGATGTTCAAAGGGGACTTCAGTGTTGTGGTGAGATGTGCATGAACAGCTGACTGGAAGTTCAAAAGCATTTGTGTAGATTGAAAGCTGGTTTATTTTCCACGTGCCAAGAATCAGTTTTGTTTTATTTAGATGAAACTAGATTATGGCACTGAAAGCCCAACTGTATTAACATTCTTACATAAAGCAAGTTGGGAAGTGATGTTACAGTTGAACTAATTGTTAATTATACAAATAGTCTTGCTGCATATTTTTTTAAGACTTTGGGAATGTTTTGTGATGCAGTAGATTTGGAGAGTTTTTATTCTGAAGGGAAAATAGTGTAGTAAATGAGTTAGGAATGAAGATACTAAACAAGGCATTTTCTTCACTTGGAAGCATGCTTAAAATTGATTAAATATTTGCTTTCAAGCATTTAATCTTCATCTTTGAGGCACGAACATGCTACCTCTGTCTTTCTCCTTTGGGCTTGTTGTAAAACTCTATTCAGGCCTTTGTGGTGCCTTACATAATGGGTAAAGCTATGGAGGATCAGCATCCCTCTTTTGTTAAAATCCTGCTTTTGTCCTGTTGTTCACTTGACATAGCCAGCAAGAAGGGCTAATGGTTGCTGAATAGTAGCCTGTGATGAATTTGAGGTTGGGCTTTTCAAACCCTGAGCCGCCACTGTCATTGCTGATAATGATCTACTTCAATACAGTTAAAAAGCAGGAAAAAAATGTTACCCTCTCCTTGCATCCCAGAACAGAATACTTGAGTTTGCACTACCGTAATAATACAGATGATTCCCATGTGAATATTTTAAGGTCTGCCTAGGGACCTACCTTATCTGTACTTCTTTAATTCCAGGTAATCGATTGCCCTGTCTGAGATGATTTTGGGTTTACTGGGTGTAGCAGTTGAAGGGAATTGCTGCAAGAGTGGAAAGTGGTTAGTAGGCACTACCCTGGGGAAAAGGGGAATTGCTGGATGGGAGTAGCCGTTAATGAGAGCAGCTGTGAAGACACAAAAGCGAACCCCAAATCAAAACCCAGTGCAAACATCTTGAGGAACAGCTGTGGAGTTTCTCGTTTTTTGAGCTAGGCCCTGGGAAATTCCTTTTGGGAAGGAAAGTGTTAAGACCTGTTTTCCTGTTTTTGTGAGGGCAGTGTTTCATAAAGAACATCAGGAGAAGTCACATGTAGTATTCCTGCTTTGATTACCTATTAAAAACACATAACTTGTTTGGCAGACTTTTTGCACTCAGATAACTTCTGATGGTGTGATAAGGATGTGTTTTGTTTACAGTAATGGACTTGCATTCTTCATTTCTCTTTTCTCCTGCTGTCAAATTCTGTACACTGCTCTATCCCAAAGATTGATTCCCACAGGCTTCAGCTTCAATATGCAGTTGTATCACATTCCTAGACGCATGACAGAGAAAAGGCATGGACAGATGTCTATGGTTATCATACATTTACTGCAGGTTTTGCATCCAGTAGGCAAATCTTGTCTGCAAAGGATGCTGAGGTCCCTTCTTTGGAGTAGAGGGGTGGGGAAAGCCTACCTGGGGTGCCAGTGTTAACTTTGTTTCAAAGACCCTGCAGAGCGAAATGAGTGTGATTTCAGTGCCCCTAATTCCACTTCGGTAAGACAATTTTTTGCTTGCCTGCTGGACACTGAGTCACGTTGTTCCTCCGAAGTGTTATGCTGCTAAGGCATAAACCACCGGAGTAAATCCTTCCTGAGCACGGTGAGCAGCTTTTGGTGTTTTCCTCCGGTAAGGATGTGGGCATGGCTTCAAGCTGTCGTGTGAATGTGTCGCCACAGGATGGGGCTGTTGCACTGCCCAAACGCCGTCTGTCCCCTCCGGGGACCGCGACCCAGCGCTGCTTTCAGTGCGAACCTGAAACTGCGCTCCCGGCCCCTTTCTTTATTATTCACCACTCCATGGAGTGCGCCTCGAGCTTACCCACTTCCAAGAGGTAGGAAATTTGGAGTAAGGTGTTGTTGGCTTGCTAAGAGTAGATCAGCTTTGTTTCTTTTAGAGGCAGCTTTGTACCATATGACAAGCCCAGGTAGTGAGGTAATAATTCACATAAAGGGGATTTGGTTCACGTATCACCGAATATGTTAAATATTAAATTGGGGGGTGGGGGGGTTAAGCCTTTATTAAATCCATATTTGTGTTTTAGAAATGTGCCAAGAAGTGTTCTAATGAAGCAGCACCTGGGGGTTAATAAATGATATCATGAATCCATTCTGATTGCCAAGAAAGATTGTAATAAAGGAAGCCATGCCCAGGGTTGACTGTTTCATCCATGAGGAATAATTGTTTTGTTTCCATATTTCTTTTATTGGTTGGTTAAAACAAGTTTGCTTTGTAGCATCAAGTAGTTTTTGGTTGTTCTGGGTGTTTCTGTGCCATTTGCAAAAAGAGCTGGCCCTCAGTCTTCCGACTGTTGGAGGTGTTATTTTGATTGCATGAAGACCTTGCATCTTTTACTGCCTTTCACATTTATCTCATGTTCCTCTGTTCTTTCTTCTCTTCCCCTCAAACATTCAGGGTGAAGTGAAGTCTGAAGAGGGGCCAGAATGGAATATACTGCATGATGACTTCATGATGGGAGCATCTATGAAGGACTGGGACAAGGAAAGCGATGGAGAAGGCAACAGTGAAGAAGGAGGTGGTCTGAAACAAGAAGATGACAGTGACTGAATGAAACTGAAAACCATTCAAGATAATGTTCGATCTTCTTAAGTTTGTTTGGATAAAAAGTCAGCATTCTGTGAATGTACAACACTTGGAGAATACCTCTTTTAAAAGAAAAAAAAAAGACTTACACAACCTTGGAGTGTTTTCTCCTCCATGTCAAACTTTTATTTAATATAGCTCCATTTGCTACACTGAAATCCTGAAATATTTTCCAAAACAAGTATAATTTTCAACATATTTCCAAAACATTTTGTACAGTCAAAATAGTGGCACTTGCCCAATGAAAGATAGATTTTGCCAAGGTCATTAAAAGTTTATACATTAGTCATGGCAATTGATGTATTAGTGTGCCTGCATTTCCAAATCACTGCTGCACTTTGAAAAGTTGTTGCAATTTGCAATAGAAATGGCTTACAATAAACACAGAAATGCCGTCACCTTGTAAAGTTATCGGACTCCTATAGAGTCTTTACTACTTTGGCCAGAAAAGGTTCTGTAGATAATAAAGGAAAGTAACCATTAATGTGATAGTTCTGGTCTTGGAGCATTAGTTTGATTGGAGACAACTCTGGAAACGTAATTGTAAAAAGAGGGACTTGACCCTACTCATTTGGTTTAGTATTTATATATGTGTATATGTATATGGTTTTTCCATTGCAAGTCTGAGGTTGTATAAGCTAAGAGTCTGGTAGAAGAGGAAAGGACAGTCACGGCTACTGGTTTCATTTGGGGGGGGAGAGCTTTTGTAGCAATACCACATAAAATTGTGTTCAGTGTTGCTTCATTTGCAGTTGTGGTGTTCTGGCCTTTTTCAGTGGGGAAGCCGGAATTCCGAGGTTCATCCTGTGGGTTTAGTCAGCTCTAATGCTAATTCCTCAGGTCTGCAAAGGGTCAGACAAGAGCCCTTCTCTTAGGTGGGTGCCATGACAGTAACAAAATTGGAAGTCATCTGTCAGGGTAACACAATTGGCTTTGTTTAAGCTACAGCAGTTTCTCCTCAGTAGCTGTTGCTTGCAGAGGTGCAGAAGCTAACACACATAATAAGAGTATATTTTGTGTAAGTATACACATACAGAAGAGATTGTGTGGTGATTAAGGTGCTCTAAATGAGAGGCTGGGGTTGAATTCTGCTGCCTTTGCTGTTCCAGACTGACTGTCTGATGCTGTGTCATTTGTTTAACTTTGCTATCACATTTCCACATTTGCTATGTGAAGAAAAAGCCTTGGGGCCTATTAATTGATACTTAAAATACATAGTACTGTTCTGTCCATTCCTACAGATGCCTTACAGACAAACCTTTCTTTGTACCTGCTTATAGGCAAGATATGATTAGGAGCAACTTCAAAATTTTCAGTCTTCAGCGTGGAAATGTGCAGTAGGATTTAGATTTTCCTAATGAAGGCATTGTTTGAACTACGTATGTATTGCAGGATAAAAAATACAGGTACAAAATGGCAGAGAAACTCATCCTGACAACTGGCAATCATTGTCTTATCCCTAGCCTGTTCATCTGGTATATATTGTAGCATAATTCTTTGAGGAGAACTCAAAGCTAACAGCAGAAATGTTTAGATTTTCAAGCTGTTTTGAGTGTTGAACGTATTAGATATCTGAGGAGACATTAGTTTGTGGCCTGATATTTATTATCACAAATGAAGGCATACACCCAAAATACCAAGTGGCAAAACCACAGAAGTTTGACATATGGTTATGCTGGCTTCTGAAGGCTCAGCATCTGTACAGCTCTGCAGTGAGAGCCACCATCTCATTAGTGCATTGCAAAAACGTGCTGCAGTGGGGTTTGAGTCCATGAAGCAGCATAACATTCTAACCTGACACTGCTTTCTTTCTACAGAGTTCAGCTGCTTTCCATGGAAAAATTACATCAGCACCCTTAAATCTACAGTAGTTCTCTAGTTTCATATCAGCAGTTTCTTTCCATAATCAAACTTCTGGAAAATAATCTAAGTTTTGCTTAGGCACTGCGACATCCTGAGGTGATTATTAAAAATTTCAGAATGCTTTCCAGATACTTTCAGAATACTTGGGTGTTTATTTGTGCATTTTTGGAGTAATGTTTTGATTAAAGCACTGAAGTGTCTCTTGTGTTTAAGAAAAATGTGGAATCTATCAATATTGCTAAAGGTATTTGGAGCTTCCACTTTATTTAGAGTGCATAGCCGATATGTGGAGAGCATTTCTTGCCTTTTAAGAAGCATAATACTTACATTTTTATGTATATTGAGTAGTTACTTAAATTTTATACTGTACCTTGTCTTTGCCTTGTCTTTTTTCTGTGTCATATGCCGAGAAGCTCTGAGAATTACTAAAATTGCTTACTACATATTTTGATTTTAGGCTGCTTTATTTCACAAGTTCTGTTTTCGTTGACCAGCAGTTCAAAAGATCTTGTTTGGCCCAGGCACCTTCCAGTCTCTTCTCTGCCCCTTTTTCAGTAATGTTCTTCCTCTTCAACAGCTACCAAGAACAATCTTCAGCAGCTTTTCCCAGCAGTCAGAGTTCTCACTCTGTTTTTCCTGCTCCCATGAATATCTCTGCTCAAGCAAAGCTGTGCTGCTGCCCTTCATTCCAGAGAGCATGAATCATCTCAACTTTGTATATTTCTGTACCTATCTATATAAAGCCAATAAGGATGGGGTGGTTCCAGTTTTGTTAGGCCTCAAGCCAGTTCCAGAGTATGTAAAGTTTAATATTCTATGGATTGCACGCAAAGCAAGAGTTTTGTTTAATAAGAGAAGGCACAGGGTCAGCTCTTCCCCATGTCTCTTGTCCCCTGGTCTAATTTCTCTTCACATTAATTGTGCTAACTTTTTTTCACCAAGGAAAGCATGAGTTGGCCTATGGAAAAAAATAACTGTCCTGTCCCTGCTTTTCTTCAGCCTCCTGTTAGGGAAACACTTCGGGAGTGGTGGTGGAATATCCTTGTTGTGCCTGATGCCACTGTACCACAGCATCTTCCCTGCTCAAGCCTGGAGGGAAGAGCTCCCACTTCTGCAGCTGTGAGGCAGGTTCTCCTGGGTTCACAAGCTGAGCAGAACAAAAGAGCTGGAAGCTGCTTCCTAGTGAAGATGGGGCTTTTTTGTCTGATTTTTATTAAAGGGAGAAATTAATTGTTTGGAGGCCATAAAAGTTTTTTGACTATCTGATGCTTCCAGAAGAAGGTGGTCTGTAGAGCTGCATCTGTTCGGAGCTGGCTCAGTAGCGGTCTCTGGGGAGGAAGGCAGAAGTCATCTGGCACAAAACACTCTGCACAACTGAAAATGACAAACTTCTCATTCTTATGAAATGAGTCCTGGCACAGATAATATACACACAGAGCAGTCATCAGTGTTGTTCACTTCCAATCCCTGCAAATTGCTCAATGATTTCTTCAAGACTTGCTGAGGTAAGGAGTGAGAGGGCCAGGAGAAGGCTTGAGGTAGTGGAGACTCAGGATCATGTTACACAGATTGGGTCCTTGTGCTAAATAAGATGTTAAACTCGGGAGTCTAAGACCTCAGACACTGGAGACTGAACAAGTTCTTGATTAACAGATGGTGGAAGACTGTACATTTCATTTACTGCTGTTCTAAAGCTGTGGCTTCGAATCTCCTGCAGCATGTAAACTTCAAATGTTTCACCTCTGTAAGTGATCTAGCAGATAAGGGCTTTTTCTTAATCATTCCTTTTCAGACTTGTAGCAATGGCTGATACTTCTTAGACAAAGCATTTTGTTTTCAAATGCATCTTTTCAATTGCTTTTCTGTCTTTCTGTCTCATTTTCATGTTGAAAATGAAACTCCAGTCAAACTGAGTACCTTCAACACAAAAGATCCTTGTGTTTGTGTAATGCTTCATCCCTTGGAACGACTTATTTTTGTTTAAATCCGTGTGTTTAATGTGTTGGATATGAAATTGTTAAATTAATTAGGGCACTTTCATCAAGCTTTTGCATGTGGACTCATGAGCACAATAGGCACTTTGGAAGGTTATTTTAGGAATACTCATAAAAACCATTATTTCTTCACAGTGCCTCGGTTCAATAGCCCATTCTCTCATGCCAGTGCATGAACTTTTGGAGCATCGTTTTACAACATTTTCTTAGTGTTTCTTCACTCTGTTTTCAGTAAATGTGGTAGTGTTAATTGTGAACTGCTAACCAGGATCAGACTTGCATTGAGGTTTTGATACCACTAGGATTTCTTACAGACACTGTTCTCAGAAGCAGCTGAATAATTGAAACAGTTCACTTACAAGATAAACTGGTTACACTTCTTATCAGAAACTTCATGCATAATTTAGAAATGGTTAAATATAAAACCTGCTGATGTTATGTTAATAGTTCTTTAAATCGTGTTGTAGGTGTGTGTGATCATAAGTAGAAGGTAACGGGGTTGTTTGCCACAGTTTTAAGCCTGTTTGAATATTGAAGTACTGAAAGATTCCACTAGCCATTTATGAACCTTTTATAAAATGCTGTATGAATATAATCTTGGAGATTGTGACTTAAGGCCCTTGGCTATTCAATCACGCTGTTGCTTTGAACTTTGCTTTTCTATCCTGATAAAGGAGGACATTCCCGTCTTGTTCAGATAGAAAATCTTGCAAGTGTTGCTTGATTCAAGCAACAAGATAGTGAAAAGCTTTCCTGATTATGTGGATTTTGCATTGACTTTCAGGTTGAGTACAGTTTATCTCAAGAGGATTTTCCTTGGTTTTTAAGTGATCCATAAATGGCAAGTTTTGTGGGAAGTGAAGCAGCCTTTTACTTAGGGTACCCTATGTCCAGGGACAAGAACTGGCCTGTGTCCATTTCAGGAAGGGTGCCTGAGGTCAGGCAGCTGAATGAAAGCTGCCACTAGAGAGCTGAGTCCCTGAGCTGTTGGTAATTGAGCCTTTGACATACCTGGCCATAGCACCTTCACAGTCACACCTCGCAGGGCTGCCTGGAGGCCAAGGGCAATCAAACACACACTGCTGGCCTTTCCACCACGGGGTACCTCTGCATCCTCACTTAGAGCCCCAATGAGTTTCAGAACAGGTTCATATTGCACAATAGTGCAATTGTGCAACAGTGTAGTTTGCTGCAGTAGTGTAGTTTTAAACAAAAGGTAACAGCAGTGTGGTTTTGTATATGGTGGGTTTTTTTTAGAGGAGTGAAGTATTTGACAGTACCTGCTGAAATTTGGTACATGCTTATGAAAGAAATACTCATTAATTAAGAAAAGACTTCATGAAGTTCAGAAGTGAGTGTGTCTTCATGATTAACAGAAAAAGACTGAAGATTTTTCAGAATCTTCAGACACGATCCTCAATTTAAGGATGCATTACTCAGCCAAAACAATATATTAGACCCAAGTATAAATATACTTCCAGTATGACCATTGATCAAACTAATCCAGCCTGGGAGGATGATACATTGGTATTCATTCTTGTGGATTGTGTTAGCAAAGGGACCGGTCAGGCCTTGGAAGATGCTGAGCATCTTTCTGGTGTTGTAGCACTGCAACCAGCAGGTCAGACCAGGATTGCCAGTGCCACTGCTGTTCTCTCCATCTGCTATGTTTTGCCTTTTATTTTTAAACTGTTGGAGTGTTCTTTCGTTGTAAATTTTGGTGTCATTGCCTAGAATTTAAGAAGTGGAACGCATTTTATGTGAAGAAGATAGTTCAAGTAAGAACGGAAATGTGTGTCTTTCTATGTCAATATTGTGCTTCCCAGACACAGGCCATTGTCTTTGATTCTCATTTATTTCATTTGCTGTTGAAGCACATTGCTGGACTATCTGTCTCATGATGAATTAATTGCTCTTAATTTCATAAGACTGCAGTGATGGGTTTGGGGACTCAGGTCCTTTATGTGAGACACTACTGGGTCTGATGTGCATTTTCAGCCAAAGTGTAGGCATTGTTACACTCTGATTCAACTGTTGATAAGGTGGATGTTCAAATGACACTGGTATTTGTGAGAGGAGGCATTTCAGCTGTCAGTCAGTATCCATGATGGGGAAGTTTAGAGACCGGTCCACAGAGCCCAGCTAAAACCAGGGGAGTAGATTACTTTCACTGCAATCCCATCTGAAAGATCATCGATTCAGGAGAAGCAGATATTGAACACCTTTGCCACTCCACAGAGGTGGGCTGTTCAAGATCCAGCTCTAAAATAATCTGGACATGGGTCAAAATTTCTACTAGCACAGAAATGGATCTTTCTGTTCTAATTCTAGATGGAGTCACCAAGCTCAAACCGCCTGGCTGGGAGGACACAGTTTGATCAGCCATTCATGGATTTCAGTAGCCAGGCATAGAAAATGGGTTTAAAAATGTGTAAGGCTGAGAGGCAAAGACCTGTGCACTAATCTGGTGAGTGCAGCACAAAAGCTTCGTACTGCATGAGGTTTGGTTTGGTTGTGAGTTTGGTTTTGTTTCATGAGGTAATATGAAACAATGCACTGTTTTTTGTAAGCTTTCTGGGATATTCTTGAGCACATGTTGCTTAAAAACCATTAGGAAAAAACATTTCTGAAGCTGTGTTAGCTTATTAGAGCTTTTCATCTGTGCAGACTGCACAGGCAGCTTGTGAAGAACTCAGGATGCCAGACCCAGAGCTATTTGGTTTTTGTAGCTGCAGAATATGATTTAAATATGGCATTACTGGCTGGCCCATTTTTGAAGTTGCTGCCAATTAATCTTGCTATACACGTAATTTTCTTAAAACTTCAACAGCGCAATCTGGATGCACATTCTAGCTGGAGTTACATGGTTTTAATTTGTTGATTAAACTCCAGTGGATGCTCTGTTAGGAATCCAATATTTACAGATATCATTTGTGTGTTACTTAATGAGGTATAACCCAAATCATCACCATGCAGTTCAGAAATAGAAGGCAACAGCTGTAATACTGAGAAGGAGATGCAGGTCACGAGTTCAAACCTTGAGATTAAAGGGATGACTTTTACCCTACTGTCTTTACTTTGTCATGCTTGCTATAAGTAGATGTCAAGGCCCTCTGGTTTATAAACCACTGAGCTTATATTTCTCTGTCTTATTTTAATTATTTTTATTTTTAGTTAGTGAATCTGATCATTTTCCTCTGCTGATATTTAAGTCTTACTGACTTAAGTGGAAACAGGATTTCCTGTGGTGATTAAAACCACAGGTGCTAGGATTAAGGAAGGCCTTTTTTCAGTGGCACATAGACTAAACCTGGAATGATACAGAGAAGATTAGTGTGGCATCCTCAAGGCTGACAAGCAGATTTGGGAAAGCACATGAGGGGATCAAACTCTGGGAGGTGTAACCATGGGGGAACTTCTCTGGCAAAGTTTTTATGAAGACTTGAATCTTAACTGATTCAAAGCTGGGAATTGGCTGCTGGAAGCAGAAACCTCTTTGGAGGCAGCACTGATGCGTGCAGCCTTTATGGGAAATGTGTATGTTTGTAGGATAGGGAGTTTAGAGTATTGGTGCTTCCTTAGACCCCCTAATGTCTGGCTGTGCTCTGTGGAGACAGGGTGCAATTCTACTGCAGAGAAGCTATTTTAGGAGTTGTGAAATCCAAGCCATGTAAAATGTGAAGAATAACGTAGTACTGAGATACAGACTAAGGGTGATGTTCCTTTCTGTTCCCTTTTTCCTCTTATCCGTAAGACTTTTTTTCCCCGTTCCTTCAGATTTTAGTCAGTTTGGCTTGAAGTGTCCCATCCGAAGTTCCAGTGTTGTTGTTGTTTTGGGTTTTTTGGTGGTCTTTGGTAGAGTTTTTTTGGGGTTAATTGCATTCTAGATATCTTTTATTAAAGTGCAGTTTTAAACACAGACTATACACTGCTGTGTGGGCATTACGGCTTTGTGTTCGTACTTGATGGTGGGGATGATGCCATTCCATAAGTTCACAGAGGTGACACCTGAATGCCTTTTTGGATCAGATCCTGTTGACTACTCTTGTGACAGTTTCCACTGAAATTATTAAATCTATTTGTAGGAACGAGGATTATTTTTATATATACAGATATGTATGTGTGAGTACATATATTTATAAATGCATAAAAATGTGTGCGTGTCTATAAATATATATAAAAATAAAAGTTCTTATTCCTGTTATATATTTCATATTTGTTATATATATATATATATATATAATCTAGTTCACACAAATAAATTCTGTCTTTATATATATATCAGAAACATACCTTTGATTTGCAAGTTGACAAGTAGTTACATATGCATATACGGGTAGCAGTCTTGCGTGTCAAACAGCATGTTCTATAAAGTAGCCTTTATCTTCTGGAACATGAGTGCTGCAGGAACGGGCTGTGGTTGTGTGAAATGCAATCCTGGGGCAGTGGGGCTGCTTGTGTTAGTAAGGTCAGCAGGGTTTGCTCTCAAATTCATCCAGGCGTTACAGCGCACACTAATGAAATGTGCAGCACAGAGGTATGGACTTCTACTTCGCTAAGGATAATAAACAGTAAAATCTAAGGTTTTATTATAGTATATATTACAATTTTCCATTATTTGTCATCTCCTCTTTGCCTCACCTTTATTAGGTGCCACCTTGGCTCTCCGAGTTGAACCTTTATACGTGTATTTTTATAAAAAGGAGAATTCAAAATTTTTTTTTCCCCTAGCACCCTGCATCAGAATGACTGAGATTCTACACGACCCCAGTTATGGCTGCAGATTTCTGTATGTGCCACAAAGAATTAATTGTGCAATCATCCTACACTCGTCATCAATGTGAGAATTTGCAAAAGTCACCTCTTAACTTTTAAAAGTTATTCCTCTTCCAACAATGTTCTTTAGTTTATGAAATGTGACCAGCCACCTTACTTAATGACCTGGTCGTCAGCAGTTTTAGAAAGATTATTGCCTTTGTATTTTGCACAGCGCATTTGCGTATAACCAAAACAATCTAAAAAGAAACCACAAATTGTAAAATCCTGACCACATAATTTTTAACTTAATAGGAAACATGAAACCTTTACGTTTAGTGAAGTAACTTTCCAGGTGTCCCTGTTTTTCTAATAAACAGTTACTGTTTATTAAAAAAAAAATGAATATGTAAAAAAGACAGTATTGTTTTGAATTAAAAGTGCCAAAACAGGTAAGTTCTGTTCTTTCCCCATATGCACACTAAGGACCCATTCCCACTTTTTGACTTAAAAAGCTTCCACTGACAGCAGCCCCACAGGACAAGGCCATTTCATAGAGGCACAGGGAAGAGATAAGTGTAAGCTGAGTTAACCTTCAGTGTGATAATCCCAGCAGCTTTTGAAACTAAGAGGTAGTTAATAGTCAATAAAAGCTATTATGAAATTAATAAAAACTAAAAAGCTTTTCAAGATAAAACACAAAGCCATAATTGGGATAATATGTCAGTCACTAAAATTAACAGTGGAATGTAGAAGCTGGGTTACCTGTGTAAAAGGTCATGTTATTATTGAATTCTGATGATACTACACTTTATCCAGCTTTGTAGAGTGCCTGCAGTTTGGTTCTGTTATTTCTGACAATTTTTGATTGCCTCTTCCATGGGTTCCTCACTTTAGCCAGGTTAAAATGACACCTGTTTGAGTCTAGTTTGCAGGACTTCTGTGGCAAAAAAAAAGCCTCCTTAAATGCGCAAGGGGGAGATTTTTAGAAATAAGATCAGGTCTATCATGATGTATATGTTCCAGGTATTTTCCATTTAGATTACATAATGGAAAGTCGATGTTTATGAATGTGGATGTGTATTTGAATGATTTGGCTAGCAGGTAGGTGTCCCTTCTGGAACAAACTGGAGCAGCTCAGGCATGTGTGGTGGGCTTCTGCAGCTGCTGGGGATTTAGCCCAAGTGGCCAGGGCTTTTGGAATGGAGTATGCATGCCTGGAAAGTTCTGCCTGGCAAAAACATCACCATGGTGACATCGGGAAGTTTAGGGGGAATCCGGCTTGGTTGCAGTCATAAGGCAAAATGGAGACGTGCACCTGGGTAAGCCTGGCACCCTATGTCACACTAACAAGGTCAGAAGAGAAACAAAGGGTTTTTCTCAGATGAGAACAAATCTAAGATTTACCTTAATTCTTTTCTTTCTTTTTTTTCCCCTAGATGGTCTAAAAGACACGGAGGAATCATTGCCAAATCGGAAGGAATCTCAGCAACTTTCGAAATCTAGTCGGACTGGTTTGCTGTCAGCCTGGCTGGATCTCTACAGCTCACATGGAGGGCTCCTCTGGAGCTTGGACCTCCTGCAGCTCTATGGGCAGCCTGGCCTGCTGGGCACTGAACACATGGGGATCGATGGCCTCCAGAGCAGGGCATTCCTAAGGCTTCAGGGTTTGTGAAACACTCTGCAAAGTTTGGGTTGGTTGGTTTGTTTGGTTTTTTTTCCACGAATAATAAACTTTCAAGGATCAAAACACTTTGTAACCTGGCGGGTTGCATCTGCAGAGGGATCCTGAGAGATGGTGGGAAGTTCCCTGCATGAGGAGGGTGTCCAGCACTGTCCCAGTCACTGCTCTGAAGCCCTCGAGGTGAGTGGCACGCAGAGCCAAGTGTTACAGGGCCGTAGTTGCTGTATAAGGAATTTCTTCATGGTTTCAGCTGTAGCTTTTGGAGGAAATAATTTAATAACCCTTTTCTTTAGAAGTATTTGCGGTTGAGGTACCTCGTGTAACAGAGCTGGTTCCTCAGCTGGCTAGCAGTGGAGCTGTGAGATGTAACAGCTCGAGGAACTGTCCCCTTGGTTTTGTACAGGTGTGCTGCAGAAGTGAAACCAGCTGAGTCTACATGTTGAGCTTGCTTGTTTATTTGAGTAATTTTGGAAACGTTGCCATTCCTGACACTGCAGCTGTGTTTTTGAGGTCAGTAGGAGCAGGACATTGACATGTACAGCAGTAAAAGAGTGATGTTGTGGCAGAGAGGTTTAATCTGGCCTTGCAGGAATCCATGGATTTAAGTGGAAAGCACTATTAACTCTTGCATCGTGAGGATGCAATCTTGGTTGAGTGTGCAGGGCTGTACATTAAAGAATGTTAAAGAATGAAGTTTACTTTCAGAGTCTGTGTGTGTACACATACCTGTCAAAAATATATTTTCATAGCTCCTCCATCTCTCGGAGAACGTCATCGTTGCTGATACCCACAGCAGTCTGAGGTTAGCTGGCCGTGTTGGTGCAAGATTCCCCTGCAGCAGAGCCCTGCCAAGGCAAACAGCATGTGGCAGCTCCGTGCTGCTGGGTGCCTCCATCACCCCAGCACGCAGCCACAGCTGCTCACAGGAAGCACTTTTCCTTACTGGGAAGGAAAAACTCGCATTTAATTTGGGGACTGGTGTTCTCCAGCTTTGGAAAACATTTGAAAATTTTGCAGAAGGATGGTGGTTTCTGAGGTGTGGTCAGCTGGAGGAAGCCTTCAGTGGGGTTTGGCTGGTTTGTGTCTTGCATGATTCTCAGTGTGCTTCCAGGTCCCAGTCATGCTACCTCCTTTCTCTTGTGTGTGTTTACCCGTAGTACCACTGGCAATGGCCGAGCTGTTCTTTGGAACACCTAGGGCCCCTCGAGTACCTCTTCTACATCTTTCTTCATCTCTGTAAATAGAGGTTCTTCAAAAAACAGCCTCGCCCCACTTAGGATGATGTTATTGGAAACTTCTGGCAAGTAAAACCTGCGATAACTTAATTCAGAAGGGAATGTAGAGCTAAAATGGGTAAGAGTAAAGAAAAAGGCTACTTGATAACTTTTTAAAGTTAATGTACAGTGGTGATAAATGAACTGTAAAGGAAAAGCTTTATGGCATTAAGTTGAGGGATGCCTAGTAGACTGTGGAGTGATTTCCCTAGGGCAGAGTAGGGTATGGATGGAGCCTGTGATGTTTGTTGTGGCCAAAAGAGGCAGCGAAAAAATTGAATTAGAGGCATAGCCAAAGCATTTGGGGCTTGAGAGTTTCTGTCAAGTGCAGATGAGGATGTATTTGCACGCTTCTGACAGGAGAGGAGATCTCTGTGAAGGAGCAAATCCTCCTCATCTGTCGTCTCTCCCTCCTTGGCCGGTAGTACCGATTACCAAGGTGTCGGGCGAGCAGCGAGAATTGCCCAAAACAGACTTGGAAGTGAAACTGAGGGGCAGTGCCGAGGATCGTTCTGTGACAGAGCAGCGGGCAGAGCTGCCCCGCAACCTTGAACAGGAACGCGCCTGAGCGGTGTCCAAGAGGCGTGTTATTCTTCCTCTAACGCCAGAGCGCTATTTGGCCCCATTACTTTAATAATAGGTGCAAGAAGCACTAAAGCCTTTATTTAAAAAAGAAATAAAGTAAGAGCCTGGCAGGACTTGCTTTTTCTTCTCGGCTCCGGGCTGCCTCCCCTCTCCTCGCCCCGGGGTGAGGCACCTCGGCAGCGGCCGGGCTGCGGCGAGTCCCCGACCCGTGGCGCGGAGGGGAATAAATAGCCGGGCGGCGGCGCGGAGCCCTCCGCTCCCGCAGCCCCTCCACGTCACTTCGCAGCGAGGCGAGCACGTGGGGCGGGGAGACCGTATAAATCTCCCTCTCCCTGCGCGGCCGTGATGTTATCTGCTGGCACCCGTCCCCTCCGCGCAGGGAGAGCCGAGGGGCCGGGGGCGGCAGGCGGGGGGCGCCGGGCGGAGCGCTAGAGCCGCCGGGGACGGGGCCAGCCCCAGCCCCGCGGGGGAGGCC